>JAKUCM010002771.1:0-32493 GCA_023374145.1 Lepidium sativum | reverse complement strand
GAAAAAACAACTAGAAGATGCGAGCTGATCATATAATTCTGCGGAGCACAAGTATTTATAAGATATACGGCGGTAACCCTAATTAATTCGTTAATCTACCCAACCCAAAATAAAAAATGGGCCTGTTCAAAAATATAGCCCATTAAATAAATAAAAAGCTTTGAGAAAAATACAAAACAACAATTGCTATCATTGAGAGTTGAACTCAAGACCTCCCGCTTACTAAACGGGTGCTCTAACCAACTGAGCTATGAAAGCAAGTTGCTTACAGATACTATAAAATTATATTGTTCTAGGCTTTTCTTAAAAAAGATGTAATGTGAACTTGCATTGTTCTTGGCTTCTTGCTCTATAATCCATAAACTTAACTAGAACTCCATGATTGGAACTACTAATCCTCCTCGCTATACTTTGTTATTATTAAACATTAAGAAGACTTGAAAAGGAAGCAACCATAGAAAATAAGAGTAGTTTGAATGTAACCAAGTTGCTAACTAGCCTCTCATGAACGTTGGAGTTCATTGGAGGGAGGGTAAAGTCACATGCTTCTTTTGAAGCATGTTATGACCGTTGGAGCCAAACAAGGAAAGAACTTTGTGTTTCTTCCATTATCGCATACCATATATAGTATGGCTCTATTTTTGATTAGTTTCACTTTATGAAGAGTGTTTTCTTAAAATGTATAGATGTTCAGCTTTGACTATAAGTAGATGTAATTTTATATGTTTTTTTAAAAAAAATGAGAAGAAAGACTTCTTCCAACTCTCTCTCTTGTTCGATTCTCAATCCATCTCCTCTTATGTTCCAATTCTTGCTTATTTCTTCTTAAATCTCAATAATCTCTTGTACTAAATCTCACATGGTATCAGAGCTTGGTTCATTATAGGCCATGATTTACTCCTTTTTCAGTCTCAAAATCTCTTATTTTTTGAATCCCCCATTGTTGTGTTCTTGAAGCTTTTTCGGACCATTGGATAAAAGGGGGAGTCTTTGAAAAATCATGGAACACTTGAAGTTTTTAGGAGTTAATGTGGGTTCTCAAGGGTGTTAACTACCTCTTGTGGTCAAGAACCATCACTAGTATGTTGAAAAACCGGGGGCTTTGGGCTCACATTGAGGGAGCTCCAAGGAAGACGATTTCGGTTAGTTTGAAGGCAAAGGAAGAGGAGAGTGAAGTAATGGCTGAAGTCACAGCTGATGAAGATGAAGCAAAATAGTATCAATAGGACCAAGTTGTTTTAGTCATTACCCAAATCTCTCTTGATCCACCCATCCATGAGGCATATTCTCATTGTGAGAATGTGAAAGAATTATGGGACTCTTTAAAAAGGCTCTATGGAAATCTCTCCAACATCAGTCGTGTCTATGAGGTTAAGAAGGTTATTAACAACTTCAAGTAAGATGGTATGGAGTTTACTGCATGGTTTGGAAAGTATAGATCTCTATGGGCTGAGCTTGAGATGCTTAGACCATTTTACGGTGGATCATTTGGTTCTACATGAAAAACTTGAGCAAGATAAGGTTTTGGGATGTTAATGAACTTGAATCCAGTCTTTGGTTACTTGATTAGTCATCTCGTAAGACAATAAAAGCTCCCAACTTTGGATGAAACTTGTAGCCAAGTTCAAAGAGAACAAGGATCTAGAAATCTTCTCAGTGAAAAAGGGGGAGCTTATAATGGCTAATAAGGCTTCTTACCGGCCGGCTGAGAGGAAGACATTTGTGTGTGACCATTGTAAACGCAAAGACACACCAAGGACCGCTGATGGACCCTCCATCCACATCTAAAACCAAACCGAGGAGAAAGGGCTAAAGCAAATATGGCAAATGAAGAGACAAGCCAAGACTCAACTAGGGTGGTTGTTCATGAGGAATCGTGAAGTGGTCAGACCTTGAAGAGCTCATAAAATCCATTAACTTACTCAAGGAATCCGGTAACTCTTTCTTTGTGTCCAAAATTTCAAAACCATTGGTAACCGATTCGGGTGCAACTCATCACATGATTAGTAATATTAATTTACTTAAAAATGTGAAACCAACTCTAGGTTGTGTGAATATTGCTGATGGAAAAAGGGTTCCTATTAGAGGCATATGTGAATTTAAAATATTTGATAAGGATTCTAAGGCATTTTATATGCCAAATTTTAAATCAAATTTGCTTAGTGTGCATAAAACCGTTTGTGATTTAAATTATAAAGCTATTTTCGATCCTAACTCGGTTCAATTTCAGGATATTAAGAGTGGAAGGATACTTGGAAATGGAGTTAGCAAGGATGGATTATACTTGCTAAATGAAGCCGAGAATAGTCCAAATTTATCTTTAAATTCTTGTTTATCTAGTTTGGTGATATCGAGTAGTTTAAGTAACGATGAGTTGTGGCATGATAGATTAGGTCATCCACACACTCGGGCATTAAATATTTTACTTCCTAAGGATTTGATTAGAACTGATTCGTGTGAGGCTTGTATACTTGGGAAACATTGTCGATCGGTGTTTCCAAAGTCTACAACATTTTATGAAAATTGCTTTGATTTAATTCACTCGGATGTATGGTCTTCACCTTGTTTCTCTAGAGACAATCACATATATTTTGTTACATTTAATGATGAAAAATCCAAATATACTTGGGTAAATCTAATGTCTAGTAAAGACAAAGTTTTTTAAGCATTTACTAATTTTCAAACTTATGTGTTTAATCAATATAGTGCTAAGGTGAAAAATCCTAAGGAGTGATAATGGAGAGGAATACACTAGCCACAAGTTTAAACTTACCTTGCTAAACAAGGAATCATTCATCAAACCACATGTCCTTACACACCACAACAAAATGATGTAGCCGAATGGAAAAATAGGCATCTCATGGAAGTGGCTAGGTCTATGATGTTCAACAACAATGTACCCAAAAGGGTTTGGAGTGATGCAGTAACCTCTGCATGCTATCTTATCAACCCACACACACACCGTTTGAGGTACTCACGAAATCCAAACCGTTTATTGATCACTTGCGAGTTTTTGGGTGTGTGTGTTTTGTCTTTATAACAAGGGAACAAAGGACCAAGCTAGAGGCTAAAAGCATCAAGGGAATTTTTATAGGCTACTCGATCAATCAAAAAGGATATAAATGTTATATACCGGATACAAGGACAGTTGTGATTTCAAGGGATGTACGGTTCATGGAAGGCATTGGGTTTTATGAGAAGCAAGAGTGGTCAGCCATCCAAATAATTCTAGAAAAACTCGGAATTGGACCGAGCAGGGAGGTCGCGCCCCGCAGGGAGGTCGCGCCCGACGCACTGGCTGCGCCCCGCACGGAGGTTGCGTCCGACCCGCAGACTATGTCCGACACGCAGGCTGTACCCCCGCACAGGTCGCGCCCAGACAGCAGGCTACGCCCCGCACAGGTCGCGCCTGTCGCACAAGCCCACATCCGATCCGCAAGATTCGCTCGAAACACGACCCACATCCGAAACGACGATCACATCCGAATCAGGGGCCTCGACTGGATTTCACGACCCGCTTGGTACTACCAATCATTCCGGCTCACACCCTGTGAACACTCCGAACAACGTTCGACTTGCATGTGTTAAGCATATAGCTAGCGTTCCTTCTGAGCCAGGATCAAACTCTTCTCACTCGAACCCAGAGCTAGCTGGTTCTCCCCGAAATGCGTTGAGGCGCAGCAGTTGACTGGACACTAGTTTGCATCAATCCCACTCCTCTGATCAGTTCTCTTGATCTCGGCCGATACACCAACCGCACCCGATGACTTTTCTGGTGGTTTTTCTGGTGAACTCTATGACGATATGTCCGGTCCCGGTTCTGCGTCCAACCACATTGATGGCCACCGCCTCGCCTCCACCTGGCCCTAGGTAAAGCACCCGGACTTGTAAGCCTTCCATTAGGCTTAACCCAAGGGTCTATTTCAATAACATCATTGAAGACCACCCACAACACGCAATGTGCAACTTTGCCAAGCTTCCCATCGAGCACCAAGCCTTCTTGACCAAACTAGCAAGTGACTTTGTCCCTACTACCTATAAAGAGGCCTAACAATACAAAGTATGGCGAGATTCGGTCCAAAACGAACATGATGCAATGGTTCGCAATCACACTTGGGATGAATCTGAACTTCCTCTTGACAAGAAGACGGTCTCACCAAGATGGATCTTTACAATCAAGAACCATAGTGATGGCTCCATCGATCGTCACAAATCTCGCCTAGTTGTCTGAGGATTTACTCAAACATAAAAGCATAGATTATCATGACACTTTTGCTCCGGTCGCCAAACTTTATACGGTATGTATTGTGTTATCTCTTGCAACTAAACTTAATTGTACTTTGTGGCAAATGGATGTCAAGAATGCTTTTTTTCAAGGAGAACTTGACGATGAGGTCTATATGCATCCTCCTCCCGGTTTGGAACATATTGTCCAACCTGGTAATGTTTTGGAACATATTTTTTTCAAGCAATCACCATGAGTTTGGTACCACAAATTGAGACGTATCTTGCGTGATCATGGCTTCAAGAAGTCTGAGGCCGATCACACTCTCTTCACTCAGAAGGTAAGGATGGTATTGTTGTCATCCTTGTGTGTGTGGATGATATCATCATCACGGGAAACAAGATCACAAGCATAAAAGGTATTAAATCTCATTTACATTCCGTTTTCGATATTAAGGACTTGGGAGAGATGAAATATTTCCTTGGGATTGAGGTGTGTAGATCTCCGGAAGGCCTCTATCTTTCACAAAAGAAATATACACTTGATCTTTTGAATGAGTGTGATATTGGTACACGAAAGGCTTCCACTCCTATTGAAGATACCTACAAGTCAACGTGTAAGGGGGGAGCAAGATGAGGATGAATTTTTTGAAGAAGTACACAAATATCGGAAAATGGTTGGGAAACTTATCTATCTCACCATTACAAGACCGGACCTAAGCTTTGCGGTTAACCAAGTAAGTCAACATATGCAAGCTCCAAGACAACGTCATTGGAATATAGTTGATAGAATTCTCTGATACCTCAAAGGCACATCCGACTATGGCATTTGGATGGGAAGGAACTAGGATACAATACTTGTAGGATATTGTGATGCAGATTGGGCCGGAGATAAACAAGACCGAAAATCCACCACCGGGTATTGCACGTTCCTTGGAGGCAATTTAGTGACTTGGAAAAGCAAGAAGCAAAAGGTGGTTTTGTGTTCAAGTGCGGAAGCCGAATATAGAACTATGAGGAAACTCACGGATAAACTAATATGGTTGAAGGCCTTACCTAAAGATCTAGGAGTTGAATCACAAAACCAATCACAATGCATTGTGATAATCAAGCCGTCATACATATCGCATCAAATCCGGTGTTTCAGGAAAGAACCAAACATATTGAAGTAGATTGTCACAAGGTTAGGGAAAAGATTGAAGAATGTGTGATCTTGCCTTGTTACACACGGAGTCCGGATCAACTAGATGGCATATTCACTAAAGTTACAAGTTCTAAGGTGTATGAATTCATATACTCAAAACTTGGATTGGTTGCAATGACCAAACCGTGACTATGAACCACACTCTTTTTCTCTTAGTTGGTTTTATCCCATTGGATTTTCAAATAAGGTTTTTAATGAGGTGGGGAGTTAGAATTTTCAAACTTATTCCTAATGATTCACATTATGGATTTAAGCTTGAGGGGGAGTATTAAACATTAAGATGACTTGAGAAGGAAGCAACCATAGAAAAGAAGAGTAGTTTGAATGCAACCAAGTTGGTAACTAGCCTCTCAAGACCGCTGGAGCTCCTTGGAGAGAGGCCAAAGTCACATGCTTCTCTTTGAAGCATGTTATGACCGTTGGAGCCAAATAAGGGAAGGACCACTTTGTGTTTCTTCCATTAACTCATATCATAAATAGTATGACTCTATTTTTGATTAGTTTCACTTTATGAAGAGTGTTTTCTTTACCATGTATAGATGCTTAACTTTGACTATAAGTAAATGTAATTGTATATGTTTTTTAAGAAAATGAGAAGAAAGACTTTTTCCAACTCTCTCTTGTTCCATTATCAATCCATCTACTCTTATGTTCCAATTCTTCCTTATTTTTTCTTAAATCTCAATAATCTCTTGTATTAAATCTCACGGTTATTTTCGTTGTAATTCTTGTAATGTTGTGACAACTTATGGCATCCACGAGTAAGCCATCCTTGATATTGAAGATCCAAACCTTTTATGTAGATTATTTCACCTCAATCAAACTCATCACTATTCTGAGCAAAAGAAATTACTCAGCTACAAAATGTCTCAATTATCGTTTCTTATTCCTATATACAATCAATGAATGTCGAATAGCAAATTGCTGTGACGAAAAAGAATGGAAAAGTATATTGTAATGTAATCCCAAATGGGTTTGCAACAAAACAAAGTTGGTGAGTATCCTAAATTTGACTCCAAAAAATGTGAAGTAGTATTAAGTTCGCTTCTACAAACATTCATTGATGAGGCGGTCTCGAAAAACGTTGTCAACTCTCATGAAGCTTGACTCCTATTGATGATCACATTGAGAACAAAACACAATGAGACGACAAAAAATTGGTTTGACGTATAATCATCCAAAATATCAACCCTTTTAAGTACTTTGCAGTTTGGAAATGATCAACGAACCTTGTGTTTGAGAATCTGAGAACAAACCCTCGTGTTGTTGTTGGCCTTTTGATCTCACTAGTCGTTTCATCCGACTCAGACGTAGCCCACTTGACATTGCACCTGTCCATTAATCAATGTACAGCCTTAATCAACATTAGATCTCTCTCACTGAGTACATATAAAGCATATATAGCTTAATCAATGGATTACGTCTTGTCTTTGCTTCTGTGTTGATTTCCTCTGCCCCATTAGTACTGGACTTGTTCAGTGTCCTAGCCAGATGCTTCAGACGGCTCAACCGTATAGGTCCCATCAGTTTAGCCAGCTCCTCCACTTGTATTCCCACACCTACATGTTGCCAAACACAGATATATAAATGAAACACTTTCACATAACTGTTTGCTTTTTACATCTCCATTAGATGAGGGAACGGAGAGAGACCCTCACTCTGATCAGAATCAACCAAGCTGGTTCCAGAATCAGGAGGTGATGTCAATGTTGCTTGGCTGCTTCCAGTGATTGCTTGCATCTGAGAGTCGATGCGGCTTATCTCAGCTCTCTGCCTTCGTAGTTGATAATTTTTGCGGCGACGAGCCAAATGTCTTTCCCTCTCATCTTGGCTCATAGACTGTCTTCTTTCTCTGTCTCTTAGACGCCTTCTTTCTCTTTCTTGCTCCTTCCTACTCTTCATCGATTCCACTGTCCCTTCCTCCATTCTATTGCTTGCATATGACTTTGTATCTACTCAGAATTCATTAAGATCATTCATAAGGATAAACTATAGCCAGATTAGTTTTGATTCTGCAATCTTTTAATACTAAAATCAGAATCTAAAAAGAATCTACATGACAGACCAAAACATAGGAAGAGGGATTCAAAAGATATACATTTGCGTGTGGATCTATCGAACAAGTAAACTCTAAGCTACGACAACTTGACAAACACGTTTTAATAACCGACGAGACCTAATTTCACATAAATCGTACGAGAGGACAAATCGTAAGCGAGCTAAAACACGTAATCAAACGTATGACAAATCCATTGTGTGTGATTCCGAAATTGTCAAAGCCGGAACGAAAATGATGCGAACAAGATTCAATAGCTGACCTGAGCATACGTTACCGAGTTAAAGCGTCGGCGATGAGTGAGGAGGATTTACACGAAAACTTTTTGCCAAGGAAATAATCCCTATTTATTCTAGAACTTTTATTTGACTAATTTTAATTTAACGTTATTTCCATATGACAATTTCTCAACAAATGACTAATCCCTTTTTTGATTAGATTTATTTTTACTTGTTATTGTAGCTGTGGAAAACAATATTACTATGATATTTAATATTTTTATTCGTATAACATCACAAATTGAAAATATATATTTCCCTTAAGAAAACAGAAAAAAGTTATGTATGTTTAAGCATTTGACGATAAAGAAGAATATTATTCTTAAAAGTTTTAGAAAGTAAACTAGCCATATGCATAACGAAAACAAGATATAAAATTAAGGTATAGTTCGAGAATAGACAGTTTAGGAAATCATATATTCCCAAAACATTCTCAAAAGAAAATGAAATGGATAATCGGGTATCAGATTTGGTATAGGAAATTTGGAACTTATAACTGACTTCTCGACATAGTTCCCAAGTCTCATGGGTTCACGAGAGGTACGGAAAATCCAGTAATCATGAAAATAAAATTACTGTAATAAAATATTATGATTAATATAACATATGTAATAATATATAAAATAATATGTAAGAGACCACCAATGTTCAAAATATCCAAAAATAACAATAATTTTCAAGGTTAGAATTTGAGTTTCATGAATGTCCAATATATATCAGTCTAAAATATTTTGGTATTCTTTTGATATAGAGAAAAACCATTAAAAATACTTGAACATTTATACTTTACCCAAAAACTACACAAAATTTATGTGTTAATAAAATAATACACCAACTATTAGGATTACCTGTTTATTATACGACTTTTCAAAATTTTACATTTTTCCACAATCGAGTTCAAAATCATTAAACTTTAAAGAGTGCAAACTTTTAAAAAACACACGTTTTACTCATATAATTTTAATTTATAATTTTTTAGTAAATTATATGTATAAGCATGTGTTTAATTAGAGTTCACTCTCTTAAAAAATTTAATGGTTTTGAACTCGGAAAAAGGTAAAATTTTCAAAAGTTGTGTATTAAACAGGTAATCCTAATAGTTGGTGTATTGTTTTGGTAAAACATAAAATTTATGTAGCTTTTGGGTAAAAATAAAAGAGTTGAGATATTTTTAAGGTTTTTTCCTTTTAATATAAACAAATATCCAATGAGAATTCAAGAAATTCTGAATCTATTTCCGATAACTTCCCAATCTGTTTGGAAATAATTTTTAGATCCAGACAGTAAGTTGTTATTTTTTGGGTTGACAATCTATTTCCACCCCGAAATTTGGATATAACAACTTGTCCACCTAATCTTTGAACGTTTGTTTAATTACACACAAAGTTAGTTTACAAAGTCTAATTACACCTAAAGTATGTAATGACAATCTAATTCTACATCTGTGTCGGTTAGTTTGGTACCATGGGCGTAATTGGTTAAGAGTGCGTATAACCGGACCAAACCCATGCCGCAGACCCATTTGTATGACCTGGGTGTATGTTTATATGACCCAAAAGCTGTAAAATCTTCAATATCCATTATCGACATAACCTAAAATCTCCACTTTTCACCTGCAACATGAATCGAGAATGAGCAATCTCTCAGGAAACACGAGTGGGTCATCAAGTTCCTTATCTGGAGGAAATATTGTTGGTGCTCCTCGTAGATGTTGGTGTGGGGAAGTGATTGTGATGAAGCTCTCAAAATCCAAAGACAATCCTTACAGGAAATACTTTAGATGTGCTCATGCTGCAGCTGCTATGGTACGTTCTCATTTACTTCTCATGTCATTAAATTTTGACAGATTTGAAGTTGTGTTTCAAATAGTAGATGTTCTAATTCATGACTGTGTTTTGTTTTTTCTGTAGCAAAGTGGTGACAAGCATGTATTTAGGTGGATGGATGAAGCAATTCTTCGTGAAATTGATATCTTGGATGCCAAAATTGGTAGTCTTATTTTAGAACTTACGGCAACACGATTGGAGGCTGAGCAAGTGCAAAGAGAGTAGGAGACTGAGCGATTGGTATTGGTGGAGGCTAAGTCTTTGTACAAGAAGATAGTAGATGTCTTGGTTATTATCTGTATGCTAAGTTGTATTAGCTTGAAGTTTGTAAGATGATTAAGAGCTTGTGTATGTCTGTATGTGTTAGCGAATTAAGAGCTTATGTATGACGAATGAAGAGGTTATGTAGTGACTTGTTATGGTAATGAAATTGACTTTTATTATGTTGTTGTCTTTATGTGGTGATAAACACATAAAAGTGACAAACAAATAGAAGACATGAAATAAATTGAACCAGATTTGATTAATAGGTTTTTAACATTCAAGACATAAAAGACAGATATTCAAATGCTCACTCAAAAACTTACAACATTTGGTTTGTCTTAGACCAAGACATAAAAACCGAGTTAATTGTCAATTGAGAAGGCTACAAAACATTCATATTGCAATAACAATTGCCTGACTTAATTCACCTTGTGTTAATTGTCCTTGAGTTGATTCCTCTTGAGAAGGCTACAAAACAAAAACATATATTGACATTAGAATGTATTTACATGTAGAAATAAATTGACATTAAAATTAATAACACTACAAACCTGTGTGTTTGTCTCTTTGTGAAACTGTTTGTTGTGTCCTAGTTGCCCACATGTCGTACAATGCATAGTCCTTTTGTTAGGTTTCTTCTTGACAGGAGATTCATTAACTCCATTTTTCCTCTTCTCTATAACACTCTCTTTATTCCTTCTCGACATTGCATGTGGTGGCCATGAGTGTACGTTTGGTCCATAAGTTGTAGGCCAAAAGGATGAACCTTGCTGAGGAATGAGTCCACCATATGTCCTCTTCCATGTGGATGTACGAAACCAATGGCATACAAAATCATGCGGTTCAAGCATTCTGTTTATGATTGCATCATACGCATGACCACATGGGATCCCACATACGTCAAATTTCTTATAAGTGCATATTCTCCTCTCTAAATTCATGCGGTATGAACAGCCAACTCTAATCACCTCGCACATGTCGTTGGTGCTTCTAAATATTGAGCATTTTGCTGCAATCTGATGCTCGGATGCTAAAACTCCCTCTGCATATGGTGTGCAAAGTCCCTTGTGGCCAAGACTCACAACAGATCGTGATGCTATGCGTACCAAAGTCAATCTCCTTACAGTCTCTAGCATAGGAATGAACGGCTTGCCTCTTGCTTTGAAAATTGTCGCGTTGAATGACTCAACATACTTGTTTTCAACACCTCACAGAATGCTCCTAACATAAAGAATTATCTACAGCATTCCTTTGGCCGTTGATTCATCACTGCATCATACAAAGCTCTGTCGTAGTCACGAATTCAGGTTGCTTGTAAACTCTTCTTTGATGTAGCTCCACACCAAATTCCAGACCAGAGGCTTCATATATTGCTTCTTGACAACCTTTTTCTTAAGGTTTGCATATACATGCCTTACACACATCTGATGCTCAGCCATTGAAATCTTCATTTCAGCAGCGTGAATTAGTCTCTAACATTCATGGCATGTGAAAATATACTTAAAATAGTCTCAAGTGGAGACAAACCATATGAAAATATACTCAAACAATGTGAAAGAAAAAACATATTTAAAATCATCTTAAATGGAGACAAACAGTGAAAAATTATTTAAACAATGTGAAACACGATTATTAAAGCATTACAAATAAGCAAACTTTATACCTTTTGTTTGTCATACATGATGATATAGCGAGCTCCATCTAGTAACTCCAAGTCCACTTTAAGTTTCGAGAAAAACCAATGCCAATTTTCTGTGTTTTCAACTTGGACACAACACCATGCAATCGGATAAATCTGGTTATTCTCATCTCTTCCTAACACCAACAGCAACTACCCTTTCATTTCATCCTTCATGAAGCAACTGTCAACTCCAATAAATGGTCTACACGTCTCCTTCCAAGTACTTCTCAACTGATCGAAGCATACATAGAAACGACTGAGAACATCTTGGCCCTCTTCATTTCTTACAGTCTCAATATGCACACTTGAGTTTGGATTGGATTCCATGATCTCTGCACCATAATCTCGGAGACGAGCAATTGATTTTTGTACTCCTTTTCAATTCATCTCAACTTCTTCGTTCTTGCAGCTTGACATTGATGTCTCGAAGCCTTTATCTTCCACTACTCAAACATAATAGCTTTTATCTTCGATGGCATGTAATACTCAGGTTTCTGACTTATCCTATTAAAGAATAACCTAGCAATAACATGAACCTTCATCATCTCACACTTTCCAGTCAATGAACATGAATGCACTTTCTCGTATGTTCTAACTTTCCACTCCTTTGTTCTTCTAATCCTAGAGCAATAGATTCTCCAACCACAATCATTACCACCAACACATTTGTAAGCGATTGTTGTTGTATCATAACTATATTGATTTATATTTCTCCATGTTCTGCAAACATAATAAGCAATAGCCTCTTTGAAAGCTACTTTGTTGAAGAAGACCATGTCATTAGAGAGCATTCTGGTAGCATGAAGAGTATACTCACGATTCTTTTGTCTGTGACCTTGCTCTTCATCTTCTGAATCTTCAACATACTCAGACAACGTTATGATGAATATAGAGCTCATCTCGGAATGCAGCTAATTCACGCTCAGCCTCATAGTGGTTACTCTCAAGTGCTTCATCGTTAGAGCTCTCGTTCACTGGAGCTTATTCCTCTCTATTGCCTCTCTCGTTTCTCTCATCGATCGTAACCAAATGCCACGATTCAGATTCCGGCGACTACATAGACTTTAATTTGGCCTCTGTCGTCTCCCTCACCTCACCGATTTTGTTTCCGTCGTTCCCTCGCCTCACCGATTTCGCTTTTGTCGTTCCCTCACCTTGATGTTTTTAGGGTATAAATTCTTCGATGATTAGTTTACAATCGGATTTTAAGGCGAGCAATCAGGTCTTAAATTGGTTTACAATCGGTTTACGTATTGGGTTAAAATAGAAACTCAGAACTTGGCTAACGTTTAACCCGTGATCGGTTCAATTAGACAACTTACATATCCATTAAGTCGAATTAGATTGTCATTACCATCCAAATTTCGGGGTGGAAATAACTCGTAAACCCTTATTTTTTTCCGTTTCCAAAAAGTATAGTAATGTTGGAATGGTAACAGAACCGAACGGGAGTCCTAATATGGACAATGCTAAAGTAAACTATCAAACAGAATTTGCATTATAGCTAATTAACCATATCTGTAAAAAAAACACCCAGAAACAGATAACGACTATAATAGGACCTTGAATTTAGACGGATTAGCCCGACATAACGGGCAAAACAAACCATTATCATTTGTATTTTGGTAATATCCAAAACGTTGGGAGAGTTGAGCCAACAACACATAACGTTAAGAGAAACGGATGATGATAGTCACTCCCACTTTGTTTTGTTAGAAAAAATTAAGCAAATAGGACAGAGTCATGGATCAGAAGAACACTAGGCAACAGATGGAAGAATTGAGAGCACAATTAAAGATCTCGGAAAGCAGAATCAATTGGATGACTTTCTTTCCATACATCCATGCTCTGCAAAAGCTACACAGCAACTAACCGAATACAACGAAACCACACAGAAAGAAGCTACCACATCTGATTGCTTTTGGTGCATCAATCTCCTCAAAAGATCTGTACACTAAATATAGTCATATACATTGGCAATCCTCGAAGTGAATCATTTGCAGCAACAACCACAAGTACCTCAACATAGACTTGCTCCACCCAATATAATAGGAAAACGCCAAAGGCTAGATAGAAAGAACATATGGCTGCAACTGCTCTGCAGTCTATCTAGACTTTGGCTTTTTCCAGACAATGAAAAGGTCTATTGGAGATTCAAATCTAGTTCATGCTCAATCATCTGCAATGTTCGCACTGATATATATCCTCTCCAAACTTAGACTTACACTAGAAAGAACACACCAACAGAATTCTATCACTATAACTGTGGTCTAAAATGCATCAGAGGCTAGGTAGAAAACGAACACCAATACCTTTTCCCAGACCATGACAAGGTTTATTGGAGATCCGAGTTTAGTTCATACTTCATCTGTGATGTTGGCACTGATATATATACCCTCTCCAAACTAAAACTTACACTAGAAAGAACATACCAGAAGAATTCTATCACTATCATAATGGTCTAAAATGCACCAGCAGCAAAAGAATTCTTATTGCAACATCACAAACTATCAAATGATCAGAATTTGTTGTCCCAAATCTTTTTGGTCATCCTCATAATTCATAACAGACAAACAGAGGCATATATTATCTTCAACAGGAAATAAATTCAACCAGATTACAAGAAAAGAGGGTTTCCACATTCCAAAATGAAGCCAGATCCAAGGAAGAAATAAAAACCTAAAAGTCATTTGGAGAAACCACCACGCTTCTGGTAACTAGCGACCTCATCTTCGTTAGGGAAAAACCCCATGAGTCGACCTGCTGAGTTCTGGTATGCATACATAAAACCACCCATGAGCCCGATCAGTCCTCCAGTTACCATTGAGGGACCCTTAATCCCAGGCTTAATCCCTACAAAATCGCCAATTCCAAAACACTGATCAGCACATTTTCAGGCATTCCAACAGATTTTAGAAACCACAGAAAGATAGAGAGAGAGAGGGAAGTAGACCAGATAAATAGCCGACGGTGACGGAGACGCCGGTGATGGTAGAGAAACGGAAGTAATCGAGGATGCTAAAATTGCCGACGACTTTAGTAAAAGGAGGATTCCGATCAACGACTGGGTATTGGGGCTTCTCCAAGGCAGTGATATCAGTATTCATCTTCGATCGATAAAATCAACAAATCTCCTTTCCTCTGAATCTATCTTCTGCTTCCCTGCCAAATTACTCTCTAGGTTATTGATTTAACCACAAGCTTGGAACCTCCATTTCGTCCGGAAGGTCCCTCGCAGACACAAATCTTTGTTGTTGGGCTTTTGGACTCTCATCTCCCTACAGACCCAACAAATAGGCCCATTGATGTATAATGGACAAACAATTCTCGGAAAAATACTGCTCCTTAGTTTAAAAATCGAATCATTATTTCAGCTATATCGATATCAAAATGAATCATTAGGTAGACTCATAATAATGAGTTAGGTCATCGAATTTAATTGAATTACGTGAGCTCTAATACATCATTAGTTTAGCTCGTAAAATGATTATGCTGTTGTTAGAGTTGATATATTATGCAACCAAAATTGATTATGTTGTTAGAATTGATATATTATGCAAATGATTATCAAGATGTTATGTATGAATGAATATCAATTTTAGGAGGAAACATAGTTGGAATTGAAAAATCATTCTAAATATCAGTTCCAATAACACTAAATTTAATTTTATAACAAACGAAGAATAGTGAAATGTGGTTGAATTTATATTCTCTTAAACCTATGATTGAATGAAACATTTGTTTCTATCTCTCCCTTATTATTACTGACATCAGTACATAAGATATCCAGTCGAATACGATGCAAATAACTTCAAATTTTGATGTGACACTTTTTTTATCATGACGTGTTTGGCATTATTATATATTTCATAAAAGAAAGAAACAAATGTTAATAGCAAAGCTGCAAAAAGCAGGGTTTGAACATGGGCAAGAGGAGCCCAACTGAAATCAAAATCCAAGTCTGTCTCCTTAATTAACCACTTGTAAGTACATAGATTTGGCGTGCCCTTTTTTGGTTCAAGTTAATGCTAACTAGTTAAGTATACAAATGCATAAATAGGATGTATAAAAGCTCAACGTTACATGAATATTTATATGAGAAGTAATAACTCAAAGAGTAGATCATAATCATCGTTATACATATTAGATATTATGATCTTTAACTTGGAAATAACTAATATATATGATCGCATTTTAACCATACATATCACCACCACCTACAATACTCTTTGAAAAGAGCATACCGACCTAATTAAAAGAGGTTATACATACATAGTTTTCAAAACAAAAAGAGAAGATGGAGGAAACAGATTGATCGATCAGTTTAGAGATGCAGAGACGTATCAACGTCGTCGTATCGATCAAACCCACTCATCTTTTTGTCGTCTTTGTTTGGCCATTGATGACAAAAGCTTGGCTTCTCAATGGAATCAGAGGTAGATTGTGGGCATAAGGAGAGGGAAAGAAGCTGTTGTGAAGAAGATGTTTGAGAGTTTAGAGGTAGAAACTGGAAGAAACCGAAACTAGTGGGTTCGTTGTAATATTGTAAGATGTTGTTGTCTTGGTGATTAGGTTTAGGGTTAAGGAGCTCTCTTTCAGCTCTTAACTCTCGAGCTCTTTGAAGTTGTCTGAATCTTTCTTGAAGCAAGACGATTGAAGATTGGATTACCATCTGTTCTTTTCGGTCTCTGGCTATTGAATTCATGACTTAAAAAGTATGATAATGGTAACTAAAGATACGAGTATAGTGAAGAGTGTTGCTTTTAGGGTTTGGGGCCATGTTACGTGTGAATTGTATCTATTTATATAAGGAGGAAAAGATTGATTATTTCTTCTTATTTAATCTGCATGAGAATTTTTAGATAATAAAAATTGATATAGGGTTGTTGAGTAGTTCGATGAAATTCCGAAAGGAAGAGAATCAGGAGTAAAGTGGGAAGAGAACAAGAAGAAGAAGGCAAAAGGGACAATCTAAGGATTGTAAAAAGAGAATGTATAATGTGTGAGTGGAGATTTGCATATTTTTATTTTTATTTTTATTAAAAAGTAACAAAGGAAGAAAAGAAAAGAAGTTGGCCAAAGTAGAAAATGGTCGGGAGGATAATGACAAGAAGAATGTTTGAAGGGAAGCACATGGATTGGTTTGTTTGGATGATTATTGAGTTATATATACGTAAACTAGTTTTTCATGCTCCCCCACTTACCTCTTCCTAAGGGCTCTTTTTCTCCAATTAGTTGAAAACTTATGACTTCCCACAATTCTATACTTTAGGTTATATGATTGTTTTATTAATCTTTGATTTGATACTATGCATAACCAAGTTTTCAAAATTATATTGATACACAAATATTGGATATACTAACATATATATACTCATTGAGATCTTGTTCTTAAAAAAATCAAGAAAAATGGAGAGAACAAAAATAGTGTAGTTGCTACTACTTAAATGGATGTTGTCAGTGGCGCTGAAAATACAACGACAACTTGAAATAGTCGCATCGATTATTTTTGCGGTGTCGCCTATATACTTTGTATATTATATTGCTCATCGCTATCACAACGATCAAAAAAAAAGTTGCTTGGATTCAAAAGTTTTATTTTTGGTATATATATTAGGTTGTATACTAATTTCGATTTGCCGACGGACGCTGAAGAAATCAACCAAAATATCAGATTAAAGTTCATATCCATATTTTTGACATTGTAGAAACTGAAATGAGGTCTATAATGTTCTTTGGGAGGAAAAAGCGAATGAGAAAAAGGAATGACAAAAGGGTTTAGGAGAGATTTTGGTGGCTTGGGAGATGGTGAAATGGAGCCACTTATTTGTCTGGACATCAAATCTTCTGGGTGGGAACTTAAAGTTATATTATTGGGATATCAATTTAAAAACGAAACACACTTTAAAGAAGAGTGTCAAAAAGTTGTTAATGGTTTGTATAAAATTAGTTGATCCACTTTTTAAGTTTTAACTTGTTATGATTTGGCAAAGAGGAAAAAGTATGTAAAAGTGGGCCAAATCTATAAATAAAAAGACAAAAGGAGTTCAATAGAGTAGGGAATAATGATATCAGCATATATAATTTGACTGATAAATTAATGTGATAAAGACCACTCGTTTTTACACAAAGACATTCTCTCTCGATCTACTCGCTTTCTCTCTCGATCACAATGCTACTCTAACCCTCTCTTAAATCCCATAACAAAAAAAAACACTCATGCATGTTAATTACTATATATCAACTTATTTTGTGTAATTAAGGTTACTATGATCCCATATGTCACAAACCCAAAATGAATATTATATATATATATATGTATATATATTGCAGATCCATAGCCGTTTATTTTTAGTATGGGACATAACTTCAACTTTAATTGGAATTTTTTTATGAAATGAGAGTATCATCTACAAGAGTTTTGTTGGCTTTCTATTTGAACAAAATGTTATCAACGAACTTCGAACGCAAATCTTCCATAAAAAATTATCTCAAAAAACAGAATTTGGTCATTAATTCGTCAGAAATTTTCCAAGGAATCCAAAACTTTTCTTGTTGGGATAATTGATTTCGACATAACTTGGAAGGTATGAGTAGTTGATATGAGATCTCAATATACATATGTAGATCTATAAGATTAACTAACACCCTTATAATGTATAAAAAGTAAGATGTAACCATTTAGACATTATCTCATGATCAAATTTTGAAAAGAAAGAGTAGTTGTTGATATGCAAGCTACACAGGTTGTATTCCAAATCATCTTCAACACATGGCCTCATAATGTATGACTATTGATTAATTGCCACATTACAATCTCTACTAACCAAAAAGAAAAATGAGACAGAATCGGTACAAAATGGAGCGGGTTAAAAAAGAAGGAAGAAGACATGGGGATACAAAGCTTGAAAGGCACATCAAAAGTGGTGGGAACTAAAGTTTGTCGGCAAGTAATTGGATTGTAATGGCATGCATACACCAAAGCTGAAGATGCTTACGACGTTTAGGATTTGGATTTACATTGTTTCTTCTTTTTTTCTGCTTCGGTTTTTGTGATTTTTTTCGATAATGCTCTCATTTGGTGATACACCCAATTAGATTAGATGATTAACATTAATTTATTGTGATCGGATGAGACAAAACATAAAATGTCTTCAGATTAGTTGAGAGTGATTAGAAGGCAACGCGTGCTCTTTCTGGTAAAATCATTACAACCACTCCACGTAAAAAGAATACATTATGTTTTCTTCATTTTTTTCACTTTTATATTTTTGTTTTTTTAACCTTTCATATTGTAGTTTTACTTCTCCATTTTTATCCTATTCTTTCTAAATTTGGCTCAAAAATGTCTAACCTATTTTTGTTTCTTTTTGTACATTTAATTTTAAGGAAAATTAACCAGCAGTTCAATTTTATAAATGGGCCGATTTTTTCTATATTATCTTAGGTTTGGGCCAGAATTATAACAAAGCCCATTTATCCTGTTTGAAAAAGGGTTTAGTTATCGGTTTTTACACTTTAGGTCCTCAAAGTTTATTATGTATAGAATAGAGTTCGTAACTTTTATTGTTTAGAATTGAACCCCTTTCTTTTCAGTTTCAGGGCCAATCTAAATTCTAACTCCTCCAATTGTAGACGTTAGCCTCCGCTTGAAGGCTTCAAATTTCTGCGCAGCTACGACGGAGACTGTAAGTTCCGATCATTCTCGACGATCTTGTTCTATCTGCATTTGAACCTTTGATTTCTCGTCGTGCAATTTGTAGATTAGATGATTTGTTTGTCTAAAATATGAGGAATTCGATTAGGGCTTTTGTTTCTGCCGAACTGAATATTATTGAGTTTTGAATTGTTTCCATTTTGGGTTTAGCGGATTTCTAAATTACATCAGATTCAATAATCAACGACGATTCGTAGAAAAGGGCAATGGAAGGAGATAAGCTCATAGAAGATCGCGGCGTTCTTGCTGCTCCTCTGACCTTCTTCGTCGTCGTCGTCTTTCAGTTGCTATCTAAGTGGCTTGACCAATTGAAGAAGGTAACGGATAAAAACTATATTGGCGTTTTCAGAATCTACCTTGGCCATCATCTATTTTAACTCTAAAATTTATCCAGAAAGGGTCGAAGAACACAACAGAAGCAGAGCTGCGATCCGAAATTAAGCACCTTTTGAGAGAGGCCAGTGCATTATCTCAGTAAGCCGTTTGTTTTCAATTTTCAGGCATTTTCTTTTAAGTTCATGGCTAGCAGTGATGTATTATCTCGTGCCATTCTTCTTCTCTATTGATTTAGGGTTAACGAGTTTTGTTGATCAGAGATTTTTGTCTACGGCTCACGTTGCAGGCCAGCCACGTTTGCGCAAGCGGCAAAACTTAGGAGGACGGCAGCTGCTAAAGAGAAAGAACTTGCACAATGTGAGTATGCGTACATATGAGCTCTACATTTATTGATTCCTTGATGAGCGTAGAGTTTACGGTTTCAGAAACTGTTAGTTTGGCTAGAGAATCGATAAAATTTGGTAGCAGCTATATCTATCAGAGCATTGCATTATCATAGTCTAGTGTAGCTGTGTATCTGGTAATACTATTTTTTGAAATTCAGATCTGGAGCAGCATAACAAAGAAATTAATCTGTCATACGATCTGTATGGGAGGGTTCTGCTTACTTCAAAGGTAACTCAAGTTATGTGTTCGGACTTGTGTTTTTTCTCCAAGACTCCTTGATTGAGATGTGCTAAGAACTTTGTCTCTAGGTTGTGGTTTATCTTATCTTCGTACTATGGTTCTGGAGGACTCCAATTGCCATTATCGCTAAGCAACTTGTTCAACCGTTTGGTGAGTAGTTGCTTTCACCGGTTTAAACTCGCTTTTCGTACAGCATAGGTTAAAAAAACAAATACACTGATTGTGTGGTTTCTTCTCAGGGACTTTGTTATCTTGGGGTACAAGAGGTCACTTGACAGGCTATGTGATGGTATGTTCCTTCTTCTCAATCCATTTGTATGGATTTATGTAATTGAAAGGGTATTTTGTTGGGTCAGGTTGGGATCATCCCGTGGCTGATACTCTCAACAAGAGTGAGCAAATACGTGTGTAAGTTCGTGGAATTCTAAATCACAACCTGAGGAATGTGGAGATTAATTGTTTAAAGTTAAAAGTTGTAAACTTTTAGGAGACACTTGTGGCAAAATTGTGCCCTTTTTGTGTTTTTCATCATCTACCTTAACAATCTGTGTACATTATACGAATCTTATATTCTCCTCTGGTTGTTGTTAAATGTTACTAATAACAAGTCGTTCAGTTTTCAGAGCAGATAATTATTACCCTTGAAGCAGCTCAATATTGCCAAATGTGAGAGCTATATACATAACAGCACATCGCCTCCACTCTTCGTGTAGTCAATTTTTATCTTTTAACACCGACTTTGGATCATCAGAGATTCAAAAGACGCGTGTACTTCATCAACACGATGCAAAAGCATGTCGTTCAATAAGTTATTGCACTAAATCACCAAAAATGAGAAAACAATAAAAGGAGAACGCAACTAGTTTATAATGGAGAGAATCATAGCAATCAATTTCAGAGCATTATAATGTCTCCTTCCACCAACCTCACTACGTGATTATTTTAATTAACTAAAAAGACAAAAAAAAATCAAGTTAAGTTCATATGCTGTTAAATAGAAGAAGGTACACGTGTCACATTCGCCATAGAAAGTTTTTCATCCGTTCGAATTTGCTTTGCTTGATAGTGTCTTTAGTTCTTCGGGTTCAAGGTAACAATTTTTCTTATTCTCTTTCATTCGGGACCTAGCTATGTCTTTAGCGAGTTCTTTTTTATTTTTAGGAAAAATAACTTTCTTTGTTCGAACTATCTATAGTTTTCAGATATATATGTGTTCCATCGGTTTTTGTATTTTATAATGTCTTTTTATTTTGGTTATTAGTTCAAGTTTTCTAGTGAGAAAAAAAAACATATGTTGTTAAATGGAAGAAGAAGAAGGTACACGTGTCGCATTCTCCGCACTTGACTCTCCTAAAATCTCCGTTTGAAACGTGACAGTGAAGCATATGGCTTTGGCTTAGCTATAAAAGTTAATAAGAATTAAAGTTTGAGAGCGTTTAATTGGTTGATGGAAGAAGTGCAATAAATAAAAGAAGAAAAGAGAAAATGGTATTCATTAAATAGTTGTGTATGTAAGTGTGCGTGGGCATCAAAAGTCCCATCTTAATAATTCAAAAATCTCCTCGGGATATCGAGTTTCTTCTTCTTGTAAATATTTAAATCCCAATTTCCTAGAACATTTAAAGACAAATATGGAGCATCGTAATCTCCTTAATTAATCCTAAAGGCCTTTCCTTTGTGATATTTCATTTTCATCTTAAAGATAGAGGGATGTTAGAAAATGTGTTTTGTAAGAACCCACATTGCAATTAAATGCAATCTCAGAATACGTAATAATAACGCCTATAAGAGCTTTTAACACTTGGCAAAATTAGGGACGATGTTTCTCTATCATCCGTAATCCAAATCTCTACAAGAATGATGTCACGACAAAGTAAGACCACTGTGTGGATAAAAGGAGTTTACTACAAACATTGTGGATATCGCTTAAAAACAAAAAAATTGTGTTAGCTTAAAAACATTAAATTACTCTCCATGCTCATAATGAAACATTAAATTTTAGATTGCTTGATTAAAAAATCATATTCAAATCAAATTATTTTTAATCTAGTAACAGACAATCCACCGAATGATTCCAGCACCATGAGTTCAATATTTTCACATTATAAAAGATTTTAGATTGAAAAAGAATTTTAGAGTGAAAAAGTGAAATTTGTTATAGATATACAATAGTTGACAAAAAAATACTAAAATGAAACTATTCTTTTGCAAAATATAAATTCTAAACATGTATATTCACCCAGTTTTTTTTTATCAATGAAATAGTGCAATTTGAAAAGAAAATGAAAATAACTTTAAAAACATCACATAAAAGTCTAGTATACATTTTATTTTAATTGGCAAAAATTTCAAATATGTTTATATTATGTATTTTAGATTAGACTCTATCTATTTATTAAAGGAAAAGATATACAATAGGTGAATAAATCACTATAAATGGACGACCCCAAAAAAACACTATAAATGATTTGTGATTTGTAACATTATATTTTTCTTTGATTATTAGCCGATGTCTGGTTTTTTGTAGGTCAGAATGGAAACGAATCTTAAGTTACCCAGTACTGTTGTAGTAGCATAGTTTCTAAAAAAATGAATTTTTTAACAATATTTTAATTAAAAATTTATGTATAAATAAAGTTTAACATTAATAATAAAATTGACTTAATCAATGAATGACACATCATTTAAGAATTTCTTAATTTTGTTTGGAAAATTTCTCAAATAAAAAATATCTCTCTTCTCTTCTCATTTTAAATATTTTTTATTTTTTGATTGATAAAAAACTCTTCAAAACAATGGTGGTCTCGTAATTTAACACATTTCTCAATTTCGGTGATTTCAATAAATGAACAGGGACCCAAGCTAAAGTTAAAGCATGGAGCTTCTCTATTTAAGGGCTTTAAGCCAAGCTGCTTTCTACTTCTCACTAGTCTCTACGGACCCTGTCTTCCTGTCTTGTCCAAAATCGGACTTTCAAGTGTACAACTAAGATATTTTGAGGAGTTGCCGGAAACCAGAAAGCAGAGATGAAGCTGATTGATCGAAGATTGAAGCTAACGGAGCTGCTCTTACGGATCTCCGTCAGTGTCCTCGCTGTCATCTCACTTATTCTGGTTGTAACAGACTCTGAGGTCAAGGAGATCTTCACAATCAAGAAGGAGGCTAAGTATACCGACATGAAGGCGCTTGTGTAAGCCCGCATCTAAAACCCATTTCAATTTTACTCACACTAGACCATTTCACTTGAGAGAAATCTCAAAGTTTGCAACTTTTGTTTTTGTTGTTCTTGTTGTTCTTGTTGAGATGCAGGTTCTTAGTGGTCGCCAATGGAATAGCTGCGGGTTATTCTTTGTTGCAATCACTTCGTTGCGTTGCGGGTTCCATGAAAGGAAGCGTTTTGTTCAGCAAACCCTTTGCTTGGGCCATTTTCTCCGGCGATCAGGTCAGTTTACTCTGCATTTCTCTTTCTCCTTACATTTTGCTGCCAAAATTAGTGAATTGGCTTGTGAAATTTTTGGTTTGGCTTTTTTATTTTTGATCTCTCGAGTCAAATACGAGTGTAGTAGGGTTTCTATGTCGAAAAAGGCTTAACACGCATTAAATGAGTTTGGTTGGATATCAGAATTGAATAACTTGTGTAGAAACCTTGCCTTTTTTAGTTCGAAAATTGAATTTAGGAGACGAGGTCTTATTGACATTTAAAAACATGGTGTGAATTGAGCAGGCAATGGCGTACTTGAGTGTAGCGGCCATAGCTGCAGCTGCAGAGTCTGGTAAGATTTCAAGGGAAGGAGAGGACGACCTGCAATGGATGAAAGTGTGCGATATGTATGGCAAGTTCTGCAACCGAATGACTATAGGAGTCGCTAGCGCCTTGTTTGCCTCCATTGCTATGGTTTTAGTCTCCTGCATTTCGGCTTTTGGTCTCTTCCGCTTGTACGGAGCCACCAAAGACCGTAAAACCTCGGCGTGGTGAAGTGAACACACTCTTGTCTTTGAATAGTTAAATTGTTGTTGTTAAGAAACTAAACAAAAAGTGAAAAAGTGTAGGCTCTTGTTTTATAATCCTTCTTCTTCTTCTCGATGTTTTCTGTGATAAATGATATGTAAAACTGGACTAGTGTTCTCTGCCATCTGCTGTAATCAAAAGTAAAAACTGTGTTTCTGGGAAGAATCCTAAATCTATGGAGTAGTTTAAGGTTGTTGTGTTAAGCACCTACTGCTCGTTGGTCAAGAGACGTGATGTTTTGATGACCATGCTTTAAGTTGCAAGACTATCTTATTTTCTTACCGACTTGGGAGATTAGTTAGTCAAGTTTTATCTGCTTTTAAAAAAGAAAATAACTTTCTTATGTTCTTTCTTTATTACACCGACCTATCATCTTATAAATTATAATTAGGCCCCTCCACATTATAAGAGGATTATTCTCAGCCCGGTTTTGTCATCTACGTATTTTGTTGACTATTCAGACCCTCTTTAGGTCTTTGAGTCTCTCGTTCGTCGTTTCGATCGAACCCAGGTGACAATTTGGAATTCACAAGAGAAAGCCAGCACCTTTGATACCGTTTTCATTTTCCGATACCTTCAGCTTCTCTGACTTCAATCCTTTAACATTGCCCCTTTGTTTAGTATCGGTTCCAAAGTTTGGAATTTGTAAGTTTCGTATAGAAAGCAATATGTCGGAGAAGTTCTCACCGACCTTACGGCTCGGAGATCTCAGCGATTTCATTGCTCCGTCTCAAGCTTGTGTCATATCTCTCAAGGGTACAAAACCCATCAACAAGAAGCCTGATCGACCTCAGGTCCCAAATTTACATGCTTTCCCATCATAAATACAAAAATTGGGTTAAATTTCATTGCTTCTTCAAGCTATTGAGCCTCTTTCATTGTTAACCTATATAACAAGTGTCTTTGTATAAATCCTATATACCTATTTACCAGCTAAAATGTATCCTCTTTGCTGATTTTGTATTTGAAGGTTGTGATTGCCCCAAAACAGCAGGTCGAACCTGTCAAAATTTCTCTCAAGGATTGCTTGGCTTGTAGGTCAGTTCTCTCAATTACTCCTCCTGAGTCAGTTTAGACTTTATAGAATCTTATGGTTTCCATATACGAATGCAGTGGATGCATTACATCAGCTGAGACAGTTATGCTTGAGAAGCAAAGCTTAGACGAGTTTCTTTCTGCCCTTTGCAAAAACAAGGACGTGATCGTGTCCATTTCTCCACAGTCTAGAGCCTCGCTTGCGGTTCACTATAATATCTCCCCTCTTCAGGTTTTCAGGAAGCTAAGTACGTTTTTTAAGTCTCTGGGAGTTAAAGCTTTGTTTGATACTAGCTGCAGCAGAGACTTGGTACTTATTGAAGCTTGTAATGAGTTTGTGAGCCGCTACAAGCAAGCTAATTCTGAAGATTGCCAAAATTCTCAATCCCATCTCCCTGTGCTTTCGTCTGCCTGTCCTGGTAAGCAACTTCACTAGAAGTTTATCTTAATATGTGAGAGTAATGTTCGAATATTTTCGTGAATCAAGGTTGGATATGTTATGCTGAAAAGCAGCTTGGCTCATATGTACTGCCGTATGTCTCTTCTGTTAAGAGTCCTCAGCAAACTATTGGAGCTGCGATCAAACACCATCTATGTCAAGCGTTGGGACTCAGGTACTGTGATACTCTTGAAACTTTAGTTATGATTTAGTTGTTTCCATATATATTAGGATTTGATAGTGACCTTTCCGTGGAACTAGGCTAAAGGAGATATACCATGTCACTGTGATGCCCTGTTATGATAAAAAGCTTGAGGCATCGAGAGATGATTTTGTCTTTGAAGATACAAGTGATAATGAAGGTCTCAAGCTGACTGAGGTTGATTCTGTGTTGACAACTGGTGAAATTTTGGATTTAATTAAGGTAATAGAGATGAAACCTTGTTGTCGTTCTAATTTTGCCTCCATCCCGCCAAAAATGTGAATCTGGTTCTGGATTATGATGTGTCTTGTAGTTGAAAGGAGTCGACTTTAAAGATCTGGCGGAATCTCCACTCGACAGATTGTAAGGAATATCATTGTATCTGTATGTTTTGCATCTAGGTGATGAATCATGTGAAGTAAAATCATTTCCGAATTCTATGGCAAAACAGGTTGACGAATGTTACTGTGGAAGGAAATCTTTATGGCGTAGGTGGGAGTTCTGGTGGTTACACAGAAACAATATTCAGACATGCAGCAAAAGCACTATTTGGACAAATTATTGAAGGTCCTCTTGAGTTTAAAACTCTCAGAAATTCTGATTTCCGTGAAGTTACTCTTCAAGTAAGTTTCTTGATAGACCTTCAAAGTTCTTAAAAGAGTTTTCATCCCGTTAATCCCCGGATTTGTCTAATGTTATTCATCATTTCTCTCGAAGTTGGAAGGTAAAACTGTGTTGAAATTCGCGCTGTGTTACGGTTTCCAGAACCTTCAGAATATTGTTCGGAGAATAAAAACGCACAAATGTGATTATAATTATGTAGAGATAATGGCGTGCCCTGCAGGTTTGTCTTCTACTTGGCATTCCCCAGTTGAAAAATGTATCTTAGATGTTGAAATACTGACGATTCCCTGAAATGCTTGATCTAAACAGGTTGTCTGAATGGTGGTGGGCAGATCAAGCCAAAGACAGGGCAGTCTCAGAAAGAGCTGATCCACTCACTCGAAGCAACTTATATGATAGACACTGTAAGTTACCCTGCAGTCTCATATATCATTTCTTAACTAAGCTAGAACCTGACTTTTTGGGTCCAGACTGTAACTACAGATCCATACCAGAATCCAATGGCCAAGAGGTTATACGAGGAATGGCTTGAAGAGCCTGGTTCCACGGAGGCGAAGAAGTACTTGCATACTCAATACCATCCGGTCGTTAAAAGCGTTACGGCACAGCTCAACAATTGGTAGACAAACCAGAGGCGTTAGTTAAAATTTTTGACTGATAAAACAAGAAAGACGGTTTATGCTTGTGTATTTATATAGGAGATAAATGAGAGGGTCCCTGCACAAGTTTAAAAATACAAATCTCAACATGACATGAATACAATTACACTAAAAGAGAATTTGTTTTGGTTGGCTAGTAAAGAGTACATGGATACAAATCCACAATTTTACATAGTAATTAGTGTGAGAGAGAGGCAATGAGCTTGTCCTTCAATTGCTCAGCGGTGCAGCCATGAGGGCGGATAGTGAGTGTGTGAACCACACCCTCCTCTGTGAGGGCCACATTAGAATCGTGAGGCGTAACTTCATTTTCTCTCAACGTTTGTGTCACCTTTGAAACAGGATGAGTTTCCAACGGACAGCTTAACCTCACCACGGCGTCCTCATGCCTTTGTTGATAATCAACCTCTGTTGGAGTTATCTGATTACTCTCCCTCCTCTTCATTATCTGCTTCTCTGTTTCATATACCCTGATTTTTTTCTGCATATCAGTTATGTATGTGATTGCATCCGCAAGAAGCGAAGCCTTGTCCATCTTGGAGATGTTAGGTACCACAGCTCTCAATGCATAGAATCTCTGGTTCAGCTTTTCCCTCCTCTGTCTTTCCGCTTCCACATGGTTTAGAGCCTCTTCTCTTCCGTTTGCTGGCTTTCTTCCTCTCTTCCTTGGCTTTTGCTCGTCTGTTAGATACAATGACTCGTCCTTCCCTAGCTCACAACCGTACACATGATTGGAGCCTCCGATCGCTTGTACCTCATACGATTCCAAGGAGAAACCCTCATCCTCCATCTTTGGTGAGAAATTAATACTCATAGACCGTGGTTTCGATCTGCCAAGGCTCAGTTGTCGACCAAAGATTTTGGAGGCTTCTTTAGCCTGAACAAAGTCAGATCCACCAAACACTGATTTCACCATCTCAATCACACTCTTATCTTCTGGAATGTGTCTCAAGGAACCAAGCTCCACAACCCCAGAATTCACTGGTACAGACAACACAGTCTGAAACCCAGCAGATCTAGCCAAGAAAGACCTAACCCTGTAATAACTCAAACAACTAGGCAAATCTGCAGCCCAAAGAGGCTTCCGAGACACATAGATTCCAGCGGGACCATACTTATTGGAATCACACATAAAGGAAAAGTACATAGAAGCAAGATAAAACATGTCGAGATCGGTAACAGCCCCTGATTTCACAAGACGATGATCTTCATCTGAACCGATAAAGGATAAATGAAGCTTGCGAAGCACACGCCTTTTGGTCTCATCTTGCTGCGAATAGTCCTCTCCTGAAACCCCCTTTTTGCCACGGCAATAACCATCTCCCCAGATCAGGACACAACCATCGGAACTATTGGCATTCGAAGCTAGCCAGAAAAGAGCATAATCCCAATCAGAACCTTCCAAAACGTGACGTAGCCCTTGTTGCAAATTAGGATCACTTGGCGGCGCAACTAGCTTGGTGAGGGCAGTGTTTGAAGCCGAAGCCGATGAGATGAAAAAGTCGCAAGCTTCGGAGCCTATGGCGGATTCCACAATCGCCCGATCTTCCTGATTGTCCCAAAACTTTTGACCCATTTTCTCTTATTGAAATGAATACAAAAGAATTAGGGTTTAGAATCAAACAAATTGAAAGTATTGGGTTGAAATCAGTGCTAACAAGTAAAGAGATAGAAGATGGACGTCGTGAGGAAGAGAGATAGGGAGAATCAATCACGTGTTTCTTGTTGAGACACCGTTTGGTTTTAGGGTTTGCTGATGTTGAAGCAAAGCCCTTTAAGCTCTTATCTCTAGTTTCTTTTATTGTCCGATAACGTAATGATCTGAGAGAAGAGACAAAAAAAGAACGTAAGCTTGGTTCACTCAGATCTTTAGTGACTTGTACTGAATTTGACGAAGAAAGAAGAAACGAGGAAGAGAAACGAGGAAAATGTGAGAACGGGTTGATTCAATAAGGACGGCTTCATTTCCCTTTTTTGTTTTACTGCAAAATCTTCTTTTTTTTCTTTACATGTACTAATACGAAAGCGATTGGAGCATGTTACACAAAGCATGAACCAATGACAAATGAGTATACCTCAGAGATAATAAAACATGGAACAAAAATAAAACACACATAAATCTTTCAAAAGTGGTGAAGGCAAAATCAAAACTTAACCGACCATTTAACGCTTTGA
Organism: Lepidium sativum; assembly: GCA_023374145.1. Taxonomy (NCBI): domain Eukaryota; kingdom Viridiplantae; phylum Streptophyta; class Magnoliopsida; order Brassicales; family Brassicaceae; genus Lepidium; species Lepidium sativum. Next base: position 3,137 of record JAKUCM010002771.1, on the reverse strand, counting down.
TAGAATCTTTGAAAGATAAGATTTTGTACAAAGTTTTTAAAGTACACAAGGAACGAACCAAACAAATCTCTGCACGGAAGAAAACACACATGACAGAGTTAAGCACTCTATCTAATAGGAGAAGACGACTAAACTGTCAACCTAGGGCAACAAAACCAAGAACTTGACTACATACCTAGCTAAACCTAACCAAAACTAAACCAAACTTTAAAAAAAAAAAAAATTGGCAAATGACTACACGGGATATCTGATATACACGTTTTTAGCACGTCTTGGGAGCATCATTTAGGTATATTATACGTACATTTTGATACATTCTCATATAGTTGGAGTCTAGATAGTATCATTGATACACATTCACATGCATCTGTATACATACTACGTTTTGTGAGTTTTCAGGTACCGGATGCGGGCACGATCGATTCTGTTTTGGACAAGGAAAAACCAAAGATCGAGCCCAGATAAAGCCCAACCCGAGTCCAGACACGCGCCAGCTCGAGCCTCAGCTCGAGTCCAGACAAGCGTCAACTCGAGCTCCACCACGCGCCAGCTCGAGTCTCCGTCTCGAGTTCTCTCACGCGCCAGCTCGAGCCCCAGCTCGAGTCCAGATAAGCATCAACTTGAGCCCAGATTGAGCTCCACCACGCGCCAGCTTGAGTCTCCGTCTCGAGCTCTCTCACGCGCCCATACGATCCCGCACGCGCTTCAACTCGTGGACACGCGCGCACACAAGCTCGAGATCACACACTCGAGCTCAACTCGAGTACACACTCAAGGAGGGCCAGTTCTGATGCACTACTACTCTTTTCACTATTGGGCCAAACCGAGGCCAAAATCCACTGTGCATTGGGCCGAGTTTATCTAGGGTTTTGCTATGTGTTTAGTATAAATATTCTTACATGTTGCAAAACCCGGAGGAGAGTTTTTACAATTGATTTTTCTTGCGAACTTAGAGCTTTGTAATCGAACCCAACTTTCTGATTTTGAGTTTATTTTTATGCAATTCAGTTTTACATTAAGCGTTGATTTCACACCTTGTTCGAGTCCTTTATTGATGCATTCAAACCTTAAATTTGTGTTTGTTGTTAAGCTCATGCCTTCTAAGTAGTCACCTAGGGTTCCTGAGGATGAGTTAGGTCTGCGTGACGTTTAGGTTTTCTAAGGCGCTTAGGGTTAGATTTATGTAAGTCTTTTCTGATTTGGTGTTATCATCACTGGCTTCATTCTGATCAACTGAGGCGTGTTTTGAGACGCTCTAGCACCGATGGATGTTTGGTAGAGCGTCTGACTGAACCACTTCAGAGATTCACAGGCTCAGCTCGAGGGATCGAATGTCTGAGGTGTGAATCAGCATTAAGCGAGTTGATCGTTCATTCCTACTAGATTATCAAACGCCTATGGCGATAAGGTCTGTTAGTAGTCTACTCGAGTTTGTTTACCACGAGAGTGGATTCATTATTTGTGTTCTTGTTGCCTAGAGACTGGCTCTATTGAGTGATATCAAGCGCCTAGTTAACTCAAGAGTCATGTTGACCCATGAAACTCACTCCTCAGGATCCTGTTTTCTCACCCTACGTTAATTCTATTTGATACTCTACTGTTTATTGCTCTGTTTGAATTATTTACAATTGCACTGCTTTGTTTATTTTCGTTTTAAAGGTTCGAATTAGGTTGTTAGAGAAACCACACTTTGATTGGCTTGAATTGGGGTAGTTAACTGCATCCTGATTGATAATTACATTCCCAGTTGGATTGACACCTATTATACTACAACCGACATACAAGTATAATAGGATTTGACAATAGAGTAAAAATCATGTTATCAATATCAAATCTCAAAGTCGGGAACAGAAAATCATCAAAGAAAGAGAGCTTTTGCCAAGAAGACAAACCATGGCTGAAGCTCGAACCACCTTAATTGTTAGAGCCCTGTAAAGTCGATAAATATCTTTAAAAGAGAAATGAACCTCAATCTATCCCGACAAAGCACACTAAACTCCACCATAAATCTCCATCGGCAGGACTGACCCGTACACCACCACAAGGACAGGGGAAACCGCCGCAAAGCTTGAGTAGCTCCAACAATCTCCAAAGTGAAAACTTTTCCAAAATGAAAATCTATTTCAGAGCTTGGAGAAACCTTGTTTGATTCTTGAGATTTCTTAATCAATTCCAATAATTAATTATTCTCCTTCTCTTATGAGTTCTTTGTTATTATGTTTTTTCATGTGCTTATCTTTTGGTTCATTGCTATGTGTGGGTAGTTAGATAATGAGGTATGGTTTAGTAGGTTAAGAGTTTTGATGATTGATTGATGATGCTTAGATGCTAGATTATAGGTTTCTTTTAAATTAGGTTACTATAAATGCTAGATTTGACTTGATCAATCAAGTCTTCCACATATGACTTTGATTGCGTGAAAGATGTTTAATGTAATGTTGAAATGAATCTACATGAGATTTTTTCCTTAGCCAATAGGAATATATAGTGAGGTGATCAATGGACTTAGTGAACTTGTTGAGAAATGTTCATTGTTTCCTTGATTAACAAATGAGATTCTAACTTAAGATTAGAGTCATGAGAGTGGGTTAATCTTGTTTAGTGATCCATGTCCTAGGACTGTGTTTATTGCTTGCTTATTGTATTATTAGTTAGTTGTCATTCCCTCCAAACTAATTGCTAAGATCTTGACTCATTGTTTTGACTATCATTTTTTACTATCATTATCTAAGTGTTTGATTTATCTTTTTCTTATTCAAGTTTGATAAGTAGTTTGTACTTGCTTTGGTTCATTGCTTAGTTTATGTTTATGTGAAAACTAACCAGGAATAAGAATTGTATTACGAGGGTTCAACAAATAGACACAAGGGAAGTAGATGATCTATTATACACATGGAAGATGCTCCTTATGTGCTATATGGAATGCATAATCACTTAAGTCCTGAGAAATGCTCTGAAGCTTTTCAAGACTTTTATACAAAACATATATACCCTATATAAATTGCTATGGGCCTAGAGATGTCCAACCACTAGTTCTCTAAATTTGCCATTTATTTCTATTACTTCGCCTAACTAGGCTTGGTCTTAATCATAAGCTTATGCATCTGCCAAATATAGAGTGTTCCTTCTCTCTCTTT
>JAKUCM010002770.1:0-22749 GCA_023374145.1 Lepidium sativum | reverse complement strand
CTCTGTTAAGCTTCATCGAGAAGATCGTTTGATGTGAATTTCGTTCACTTCTTCAATCAAATTTTGAACCTGAGAAGTCATAAAATAATAGCAATCATCAGTGACAATAAAATGCACTTTTACACAACAAAATCACCAAAATCGTAACCTAAGATATCGTGAACATCAAATTGTCTAAATAAACACCTTGAATTACTTATCTTCTTGAACAAGAAGAACTATGTCTTAATAGAAATTGATGAATACCAATCATAAATCCAAAACAAAACCCATACAACATTTATTGTTCATGAAAAGTGGAACTACCAAATCAACGTGCACCATGTAAGAATCACTTGAATTCCATATGAGAGTATCAACACAAACCAAAAACTCTCAATGCTTCATTTAATACAAATCAAACTGCTCTAATCACTTCCATAAGCCATAAAGCACTAATGAAACAAAACATCTTAATGATTATATAAGTAGGAACAAAAAACTCATTTTCTCTTAATCGTGCTTTGGTGAAATTTTGCTTAAATCTTAGCAAATAATCATTTCATTAAAGATCTAATGTTTCACAAAGAAACTTTTCAAAAAAACAAATCTTATACAAAACATATAAGAAAAATTGGTGACCAAAGTCACAAACTTTAAACTGTTTGGTAAATAAAAATTTTAATGAGGAATAAAAGCAAGCACTTGGTGGGTGCATTAGGAACAAATGCTACTATCAATGACCTAAGGCAAATTAATGATTCATTTATGAACTCTGCTACGTAATTATTGATTTTGTAGAACATAGAACATTAAAGACAACATCATAACAAATTATCAACTTTCTTGCTCTCTAATAAACACGAATTTAGGAGTAAGAAAAAGAAGAAGACGAACCTGATTTCGAAAGGGAAGAAGAACCATATTTCATCTTCTTTTCTACCTTCCTCCGTTCTTCTCTCTCAAAACTTTTTTCATCAAAATGGAACATGCAAACTAAAGGAAAAAATTGTCATATATGAAATATAAAGAGAGAATAGAACACCATAATCTAACCTGAAAAGAGAGATAGAATAATAAGAAGTCAATTTAGAAAAATGAAGAAAAAGACTTAAAGAGTATAATATCAAAAGAAAAGCAAAAAAATAAAATCTAATCTCTTTGAAAAGAAAACTCACAAGAACACAAAAACAAAAATGAAGAACACAATTTCGTAAGAGAGTAGAAGAGAGAAGATGTTGCCACCACCGTCAAAGTATATTTCACCACCAGATCTAAAGTAAAGGACAACGAAAATGTTAATAAAAAAGGAAGAGAGAAGACGAAGAGAGAAGAAGTAGAGAGTATAAGAGAGAAAAAGAAGAGGGAAGCTTACCGGTGGAGAAGCAAATTCATTTCAATGGAGGAGTCATTCACGGTGGCGAGTGAGAGAGATGGTAAGTGAATATGAATAGATTTTTTTTGCGGCTAGGGTTTCTTTGGATTCATGGGTAATATATCCTTATATATGTGGAGTAACTGTTTGGTTTAAGTTGGTCAATTTTGGTTTACACAACCAAATTTCAATTTCAAATTTTCAGATTTCAAGTGCAGACGTACATACATCAAGTGCAGACTTCAAGTGTAGCCTTTACGTGAAGTCTTTTCATGTAACTAGCATATTTTATGTGAAGTCCACTGTAATCCCTAAACCTTAAATTCTAAATACTAGACTGTAAATATTATACCGCATAGAGTATTTTTCTAAATATTACACCAAATTCTTAAATTTTCTAAATATATGTACAATTTATCTCTTTTATCTCATATCTACATTTCAAATACAAAATTTACAAATACCACATAATGACTATATCTTATTATCCTAAATCGTAAATTATAATAGTTTGTTTATGAACTTTGTGGTTTGATCTTTGGTGATTTTATTTGATCATGTTTTAGTGAAATTTTAATTCTAATACTCATACTTGTTTATTATTAGATTTTGTAATCAAAATTACAAGCATATAACAATAATTACTATTTTAATTTCATAAAATAAAGGAGCAGATTTCATCTGAAGTTTTCTCATATTGAGTAAATTTCACATAAAATTTTCTGCATGAAGACTTCACATGAAATGTGCAATATATGCGAAGAGTATAAATGTAATTACATATCCAAATTTTTTGTTTAGTTATTAAAGATAAAATTATAAATTCGTTACCCTTACATATTACTTTTAGAAATGAATTTAATTAGTATATATTTTTACTGAAAATTTCATATATTTTTATCATTTTCTTGTAAAATATTGGGAAAAAACATAATAGTGCGATTAATAAAATATTGTACACATGAATCGAAAATTGAAGTTAAGATCAGTAGATAGAAACAGAGAAGCACGTGTAACAACGACAGTGCAGGGTTGAACATGTAAATTCTTTAAAATTTTAGATTCGCTTGACCAGAAACTCTTTTTAATAATAATGTTGCAATTTGAAATTGTATAGTCATATTTAAATATCTGAAAATACTTATATTTATATTTATTTCAAGTAATCAAATATATATTCTGGTATAGGTTTAGGTTCGCATATTACTCCGTATCTATAAATTCAAATAAAATAGATATGATAAAATATTTTTCGATTTCAGAAACTACCTAATATCTAAATTTTTGGATTAATTTTGCTTTGAATTTCAGATTTTAGGGTTTTTATTCAGGACTAGTTGTTTCTACGAAGACAATACAATGACAGGCAGATTATGCTCTATTTAGTTGTACATCACTTTAATGTCTGTAAATAAATAAATAAAATTAAATTAGAAAGAAACACAGAGATCATAAATATAATTAAGGTCCATGTCCACCTCCCAAATTTATTTTGATATCGATGTAATTGTCGTGGAATATTTGTCTTCGTCGATAATTTTATTTTAGATAACAAAACCCTCCATATAAAAACAAATAACTAGGCCATTTATTTTCTTATCTGTTGAACTCATTTTTTTGGTGTTCATGGTCATAAAACATTGTGATTAATCAAAGCTAATTGTCAAAAAAAACAGATGGTACAATTAATTTATCTTTAATTTAATTAGGTATAAAATAATGAATTCAAATTTCGTCTTGCTCTATTTTAGAAAATGTTAGATATGAATCAGATACTGTTATCGATTTGATGATTATTGTTACAAAAAATTAAAGCTGGTTTTATTTAAATTATACATTTCTTTGGGTGTAGTTTATAGAGTATTTACACATCATGTTGTGTTAATTATAGCAGTAAATTTTTGTAGAAGACAAATTGTCAAAAAGTCTAGAAAAAGTTATGGTTGGAGTTTGGATTCCATTTGTTTTTGTTAACATTGAATCGACAAAACTTGATATATAACCTAAACTCTACTCCTTTTTAAGTTATGATAATATAGTAGGAAAAAGTCGAATTATAGTATTAAATTATTAACTGAATTATTCTGACTACCAAACTGAAAACAACTCGATAGTTTGGATCCTATTTAAAACTCTTACATTAACATATCTTAAATTTTACTACTTTAAATTTTTTTATCCGTAGTTTCGGCTTTCATATATTTAAAATGGTTGCATTTTCTTTTTGTTAAAGAATGGTTGCATTTCTTAAATAAATTAATTGTGTTAAAGCCTAATCTATCAAGCGATTATCAAGATCGATAATTGGTTTGGAGTATAATATATAGTCTTTGACTTATTGATCAAAGGAAACAAGCTATAAGTTAGAAAATACTAGTAAGTAGTAACTAGTTTTTGACTCACAGGAACTGAAAACAATAGACCAGCTAATCTTAGACAACTTTTGTTAGTTTTGTAGAATTATGTGTAACAATGGCCTTGAATCTGTATAAATGGAGTCTTCATATCAAAAATAAAAACAATGAAAGTGATGTAACAGGAAAATAAATATTATAGTAAAGTAAATTTATTCTCTTTTTATTTGTTCATTTTTCCTTTTTTCTTTGATAAATTCATATTTCCTCTTTTTTTTTGATAAATTCACATTTCCTTTTTTTTTAATAAATACATTTTCCCTTTTTCTTTAAAAAAAATTATTAAAGACATCATCAAATTGCAATCCAATTTTTAAAACAGTAAACTTTATTATACTGATCTATGCGACTAAATTAGGTGATTTTTTGTATATTTTATTTTAGTTTATTTTTGAATAAGTAAATAACCAAAAAATGAAGAAAATGTAAAAATAAAGCGATAGAAAATAAAAAAGTTGTGCTGAATTTCTTTTTAATCTAATGGTTATCCCAAATAATAATAATTCATATATCCGAAAGTCGAGTCTATACTTGATTGTATGTGGAGGATTACAAATTGGGATTTATGAAAAATGAAAAGATTGGAAAAAGTGTAGAAAAAGAATTGGTAGAGTCAAAGGAGGCAAAGTATATAAGCGTAAAAGAAAAACAGTGAAGCTTTTTCAGGACCCCACTTTCCTTCCTAGTTTTTCGCAATTCATTGATTTCGTTTGACCAAATCATTTTACTTATAGAAACAAAATCTATATCACACCATCTCTTTTTTGGTATATATATACATTACTCAAAACAGTGTTTTGGTGGTTGTGGCTACTGGTTCAAACCGATCTTAACTTCAAGCTTGCGACTCTTTTATCTCTCACTCTCATCATTATTCATTATTCATTATTCATTATTCTCATTCCTATCGTACTACTACAATTACCCAACGGACAAAATATGAAGTAAATAATAAACTTCAAATCGGTGATAGTAAATTAATCTGAGTAATAGATGGTGTAATATTTGAACCATGCTTTGTCAAAATCAAACCATGTTTGAAAAAACAAAATAAAATAACTTGGATATAATTTTATTGTGATTATATAAATGTTATAGACGTGAAAGATAAATTGATTCAGATTAATCTTAATCTTCACGGCTAAGATGCCTCTTTTTCCCCGTAACGTAGATGGCATCTAAGAGCATCTCCAATGCTAAGAATCTCTAATGAGGTTCTTAGCTTATTTATAATGTAAATAATGATTTAACAACTTCATTAGAGGTTCTTAAGTTTTGTGGGGTTCCAATGGTAAAACCTCACACAAAATTCTTAACAATTTTACAAAAAAAATTACAACTAAGTTCATATAGGAATTATTACATTTAAAAGATTGAGAAATACCAAGATTAAGTCTTCTAGAACTTTTTCAGTAGCTGCAAGAACATGTAACCGAAACTCTCATGGTGATGCCTAGTGCCACAAACAATCCACTGCACAATCGTCCATTTTCAACCACTTCTTCGTTGCTTAGCACATCCCAAACCTATCAAAACAAAGCTTGGAATCATCAGTAAAAGCAACTAATCTTGAAAATGCTGATAATGCTTAGAATAGACCTATTAAATTCAATGATTTACTCTATCTACCTCTTCAAACCCTAAAAACGTATCTGCAATCCCAGAGAAATCCATTAAAATATACTGCATAGCTACAATAAACCAAAGAAAAAGAACCGCAAGGGTTAATTATGTGGTTACAGTATGACAATTATTTCTCTTATGTGAAAGACACCTGTAATTTCTCATGTTCATAAACACTGAGCATAGTAACATCACATGAGTAATTAAAATGCTTCAAGGACTGTAAATTTGGATAGCTTTCATTCATTTCTATTAGAAATCAAGCGAAACCAGAAGCCAAAACCAATAACAATCAACGAAACTTTTAAGTTAACATATGACAATCAAACCATACTCCATCAATAAATCAATCAACTACAAAAGCCCTTCTCTTTCATTTTCTCAAGTGTTAATCAAAGCCTAAAGCGACACAAAAACACAAATGACAACATCGAGATTCTAGATAGAAAAGAAAGCTCAAGTTACCTTCACTCATCATTTTTCAGCCAACAAACATACTACTGATCAAATAGTATATGAAGAACACAGAGACAAAATTATTTTTACATCTTATGAAATATAAAAAAACTCACGAGATCATGGTGGAAAAGCCAGCTGGTATCTCCTCGTAGCCAAAGCGAGACGACCATTCCTTGATTCAGAGTTCTTAGAGTAGTAGTGTATACATGCAATAAAGTGAAACTGGCCACTGGATTCATTCATCCTATAACGAAGAAACAACATCAACAAATTTACAAACTTTGTAATTGGCCACTGTATCTAAACAACCCAAGCATTAATCAAGAGAAAGTATATGTGTGTTTACCATCCTTTACACTCAACACGTCATGTTCCATCATCAAGAGTGAATTTAGCTTCAGTAACTTTTGGGACATCTTTTCACACACTAACCTAACAAGTGTAATCTGAAATCATAACCAAAAACATCACACAACTGAGTAAACTTATTCTATGAAATACCCAATTCCAAACTACCTGAGAGACAAGTTCACTCGAATTACAAAGGCGAAAGACACATACCCAGGTCAGTTTTATACGAGCTAGATAAAACCAAGCAGCTAAGCCCTAATCCGATATCTAATCCTGAAACCTATCATCATCTTCTTTGATTCAGAAGCACTAAAAGAGCAATGAATCAATCAGCTTCATAATCGATGCTAGAACAACAAAACACACGAACATAGAACAAAAAATAAACAGAAGTTTTGATCAACCGACTAAACGATATTTCTTCAAAGAATTAAACCACAAATACCGAACAAATCTTCTTCCATTTGATTCTGAATCCCTAACAAGAAAAACCTTTCCGAAATCGAAGAAAATGGACGAAATCGCCACATAGAGAAGAGGAGGAAGAGAAGAAAGCCGAAGAGTCGCGAATGATTTTGGTGAAGCTTCGCTGCAGAGAGAAGAGAGAAGAGAGAAGAGAGAAGAGAGAAGAGAGAAGAGGAAGAAGAGAAGAAAGTCGAAGAAATGAGAGAAGGGTTTTTTTTTGGGCCACATGCCTCCACCACTCTTGTGCCGACACGTAGAGTCTCTTAAGAGGTTCTAAAAATACCTAATTAAGAAACGACTCTTAACTTTACTCAACGTTTTTGATTAATTTTTTTTTTTTAAATGGCTAAGAGACCATTAAAAACCCCTCAATGGAGGTGGTCTAACGATGTCCAATTAAATTCTACAATTTAAAGGTTATGACATTTTTATTTAATTAAAAGAATCCAGCAAGTTAACGAAGTTATAAATGGCACACGTGTGGGCTCATAAGCCAGATAAGGTTCTTCTTCCATCTCTTTCTCTTAGAGCAACATTATTGGTGAGTTCTTATTAGAGTTTCTTAAATATTATTAAATGATTATATATGAGAAAAAGTGAGTTAAAAAATATATTTTAATAATAAAATAATAAAATAAGCTAAGAAACCCATCAAAGAGTTTCTTAAATAAGAAACTTTCATAGGATTTCTTAAGAGTTTCTTAAATTTTTAATAATAAAATAAGTTAAGAAACCCTTAACAAACCCTTGATAATGGTGGCCTTAGTTTTCTCTGAATTCAGATCGTTCAAATGCCGGGGACTTTAGAGCCGTTGATGTCCAATCTCACTAAAGTTGATGCGTGACCCAGTCACCGTCTGCACCGGCCAAACCTACGACCGAGAAAGTATTGAGTCATGGGTCTCTATTGGCAACACCACTTGTCCAGTCACTCGTGCTCCTCTCTCCGACTTCACTCTCATCCCCAACCATACTCTCCGTCGTCTCATCCAAGAATGGTGCGTCGCTAACCGCTCCAATGGCGTCGAACATATTCCTACTCCTAAACAACCTGCTGATCCAACCTCCGTTCGAGCTCTCCTCAGTAAAGCCTTCGCTATGTCTAGAACTCACATTTTTGTTCGTTCACGCGCCGCCGCTCTCTGTCGTCTTCGTGGATTCGCACGTGATTCCGAGAAGAACCGTGTTTTGATTGCAACTCATAACGCCGTAGAGATTTTAATTAGGATTTTGTTCTTCGAGTACGTCGTTGAATCGCCTGAATTGGTTTCAGAGTCATTGGCTGTTTTAGTTATGTTGCCGATAACGGAACTGAATCAGTGCCTTCCGATATCATCGGATCCGGATCGGGTCGAGGTTTTAACCCGATTGTTATTCGATTCCTCGATTGAAACACCCGTTAACACAGCTATGATGATCGAGATTGTGTTAACGGGGTCGAAATCAACGGATCTGAAAGGAATAATTTCGAATTTGGAATCCATTGTCGAAGGAGTTCTCGATCTTTTAAGAAATCCAGTTTCTTCTTATCCACGACGAGCTCTCAAACTCGGAATCAAAGCTCTGTTTTCGCTCTGCCTAATGAAATCCATACGCCACATCGCAATCTCAGCGGGTGCACCAGAAATTCTATTAGACAGACTCGCAGCGGATTTCGTCAGGTGCGACATGGAGTGAGCCTTAGCGACGGTGGAGCTTCTGTGCCGATCACCGGGAGAATGTGTAGTATTCGGAGAAGACGCTTTAACGGTACCGCTTCTTGTGAAAACGATATTGAGAGTTTCAGATCTTGCGACGGAGTATGCAGCAAGAGCGTTGCTATCGCTTTGTATGGCGGAAGAACAGTTGAAAGAAGAGGCGGCGGCAGCGGGAGTGGTGGTACAGTTGTTGTTGATGATACAAAGTGAATGTACAGAAAGAACGAAGAAGAAACTACGGCCTTGTTCTTTTCGTGGTCGCTGGAGACAGCGAGATTACTATTTCAGTTTTATGTTCTTTTAGTAGTCGCTACCACCAGTCACTGTGTTGTTTTTTTTGTATTCGCTAGCGACCAACGACTAACTATTTTTTTAATTTTTAATTTTATAATTTATAATAAAAATTAATATGTAACTATATATCAAAAAAAATTAAATAATAAATTTTAAAAATTTGTAATAATCAAACTTAGCAAAAAGTAAATTATGAGTTAAAATCTAAAATAATGTAAAATATAATATTTTAATTTTTTTAATATAAAAATATTTATATCATTAAACATTTTTATTATACTTAATATTTTATTTATACAAAATTTTATTAACTTTATACATTCATATATGAAATATAATAATTTATTATCTATTAGTATATAATTTGTATATATGATATACAATTACTATATTACTAATATTTTTAAATTAGAATAAAGTAAAAAATATTGAACAAAAAACTATAGTATATATTAATTTAAAAAAACTAAAAATATAAAACAAAATATAAAAAATAGAATAAAATAAAAAATTAACAACAAAAATTTATATTATATATTAAATTTTTATAATTTTATTTATCTATTAGTTTATATATATGTATATTATATATGTATTTTATACAAATTTATAAGTAGCTACAAAATTTTTAATTTATTTATTTTAAAAGTTATTGGTGAAAAAAAAATTTGAAAAAAAAATTTTTAGTCGCTTTGTTGTTCTTTTGGCAGTCGCTGGTTCAGTGACTAGTCGCTGAATTTTTCAGCAACAACTGTTATTGACTGTGATCCTGTAAGAGATGATTCGTTTTTTCGTCCAGCAACATTTGATTATGTTCTTGATCAGATGACTACAACTAGAGTGCTTATCGGTTAGTTTTTTCGTTGCTTTGTGTTGTTTATAGTACATCAAATCACTCATTACACCTGCTGTAAACTCTTTATTTGCAGATGTTGTTGGTTAGCTTCACAAGATTTCTGACATGGAGCAAATCGATGTTCTTGGCAAACGAACTCCTAAGATTGATTTTGAACTGAAAAACAATACGTGAGTAACTTATATCAACATAATAATAGTAATTAGTTATGTTTGCTATCAAACTCAATTTTCTTTGGTTATTATTGTGTTCTTAGTGATCAGATTATAAATTGCACTTTCTGGGGTTGTTATGCTGATCATATTCACAATGCTAACCTCATTGCTCGCAACGAAAATGTGTACTGTTTGATAAAGTTTTGAAAGATTAATATGTGGAGAGGTATATTAAATAATAACATGTTGTAATCATCAATAATGTACTTGCATTATCACCATGTAAGTAAATGTATATCTAGTCCATTTTAACATTATGTAACAGACACCAGAAGCATCTGTAATTCTTTTAATGCTTCGATTGTATGCACATATCAGACAATTGCTGAAATTAAGTCATTCATCGATCTGTAATATCTCCTCCTATACAACATTTCTAATCATTTTCTCTACTTATATCTTTGTGTGATTTCTTCAACTGATACATTGCAGTTTCCCTAAAGATATTGTTTGTCTAACACCAATACAAAAAAAAGTATGGACGAAAACAACATGTTACTGATACACTAGATAAGTATCTTGAGTTTCTTATGAAGTTTGTACAAGAGCTCATTGAAATGGATGAGGTTTGTAAAGTTAACATGTTATTATCGTTGGTTTTATGTTTTTTTTTAATACAAACTGCTTACTAATTTGACCACTTACTTTATATTTTCTAAACGTTTTGTATAATAAAATCAGGTTGAGAAATGTCGTCTACTTTGTTCTGTAACTGAGATTGAGACATAACTCGGTTGGTATTACTTTGGGTGTAAAAAATGCAACAAGAAGGTGTTAAAAGAGACTCCTATGGACTTAAGTGATGTATCATTTATCCTAAAACCAAAATTCTACTGTGAGAAATGTAAAGAGTATGCGAAATCTGTTTCTGCAAGGTATCTAAAAATTATGCTATACCAAATATACAAAATTTTCCCAACATATATATATATATATATATGTAACATTTGATACGTTCAGGTATAAGCTACATCTTTCCGTAAAAGATGACACTGGTGATGTCAAGTTGTTGCTATTTGATTCACATGCTGCTGCTCTGATTGGACAAAGTGCAGATTCAATTCTTGGTGGTGTTTTTGAGGAGATAATAAAACTGTAATCTATATTTTTTTATAATCCATTTCAAGTTTATCAGATTTAACCATAACATATTTTATTTCGCTTTTTAGATAGAAAATCCGGATGACTTGCCCGAACCTATTATTAACATAAAGGGAAAAACAGTTCTCTTTCTTATTTCTGTGGATGCAAGAAATTTTTTTGGACAAGATGACACGTATAAGGTTGCAAAGATATGATGCGGTGATGAGATAGCAAATATCATGAATAATGATGCACAAGAAATTAAGGATGAACAGGTTTGTTTTAATCAACTCTCAAACTTTATATTATTAAAACATGTCTACCTTTGCAATTTCATATTAATCATTTCTTACAGCAAGTTCTAAACATTACGAATAGTGGTGAAATCTCTGACTGTACAGATTTGACCTCAGCAACGCCAATCTCTAAACTTAAACAGTAAGAGATTATAGAAAATGACGAGGGATCATCTACAAAAGACAACACCAACAATGAAACATGTATTGTCGATGAAGATATACAGTTGAATGAAAAAATTTCAATGCTGTTGAAATGAGTGATTTTGGCAGCATTACAATGGCTGAGATTAAAGGGAACACAGAAACTAAGAAATATAAGTTTGATCCTAAGAAAGTTAAAAAGGAGAAGTCTAATAAAATCAAGTAGTCAAAAGAGTTTTTTTTGTCGTGTATATGTCTTTTATCATTTTAAATTTTTTAGTTGAACTACTTATTTAGTTTAAATCATAACTAATTCTGTTTCATTTTGTTAGGTTTGGTAGTCAATTATACAATCCTATGTATAAGTATGGTAATTTCTTATTTTAAAAGCTTTACAAATGTTATTGGTTTTTTATTTTGAATATAATTAAGTAGATACACTTAACATCGGTTGAAAGTAGATACACTTAACATCAATTGAGTTTATTCACTTTAAACTCAATTGTGTTTATGTTTTCGTGTTTACAATCTATGACAAGCAAACTTGCAGAGTTGTAGATGATTTAATCAAATCATTTACTTATCAAAACTTGCTTTAAGTATTTATGTTAATTTTTGGTTGAAGAGAAACATGTGACTGCAACGATTAAAAATTAATCAAATTACAAAGATAGAGAGCATGTTGAGAAGTATATGTTTGTATACAGAACAAAAGAGGTGGGAGAGTGAATATGTTATAATAAGAAGATGTTGTGAACGAGGAAGAGGATAAAGAAAGTGGTTGTGATTCAAATGAAGAAAATGAAGCTTATGTATCAATTACTCAAAATAAATGATTTGTTTAAGAGTAGGAATGAATAATGTTTGATTAACTGAATATGTAGAAGATAACGGATTCATGGAGTTTATGATTGGTAATAGATGAGTAAGTGGATGTTATGGTTGCCAAAGATTTAATAGAAAAGATATTGGATAATGGACAACAACAAGGGAAGAGTCTTTAGTGTAAAATTTATGTTTGTAAATATGTTTTTGTGTTTACAATCTTTTACAAGGAAATGAATTTTCAAGTTTTGTCTATGCATTTACTATTTTAGTTAAACACTTCACTTTCAATTAATTACATTCGTTTGTATGTGGTTAAAGTATGTTCACACCATTTTTGGATTTTTTTTTATATTCATTGGATTTGTTTAGCATATTATTATAAGCATGTTTTATATGAAACAACATTCTTTATATATTTAAACTGATTTATAATTTAACCACATAATTTATTTATAATTTTACCACATAACTGATTTCACCTATTTAACCACATAACCGAACAACAATCATTATATGTTAAATCTGATTACAACGCTCTAGTATGATATCTTACGAATCCATTTAGTTAATTGAAAACGGAGGATAATTACATAAAACAACCTCTGTTAGCATCCATGCAAAAATATTCTTAAATAACCTGTATTCGAAATTTTTTACAAAAATAATCTTACAAAAATTAATTTCGGGCCCTTTTAAAAATGCTTTATTTTCAAAAAACAATTAACCCACCCCACTACCTACAACTGCCCATGACCCAATTTTTCGACACCACTTTCTCCTCCACAAATGTGTACTTAGACATAGATTGTTTCCGTATTGTATTTATATTGAGCTCCATAAATATTAGATATACTTATACCTGTTTTTTTTAATAATGAAACTTATTAAACCACAATCTCTAAAGTATATAATTAATTATAATTTAATTACCCGACGAAATACTTTAAAGAAGTAAAGTTCAGAACAACAAAGAACAACAAATTGTAAATGTAACCAAACAAACATAATGTCTATGTCAAGTAATACCCACAAGAGCCATGTTTAATTTCATAGTCAAATAGACAATGGATACAAGCTTCAGCAGAAAACAATCTGACAATGCACCAAAATTATGCCAAATATTGTCAATGCAAGAAATTTTTGCGTCTTTCCGTTGCAATCACATGTTTTCTTAACATAATTATGGTGTTTCTCCCTTCTAACCATGTATGTTCTCGGATAAAGATGTATGTTGATTCTCCAACTGAATTTGCAAAGCTCTTTAACGATTTCAGACATCATTGGCTTCAGAAATGAACTCATGATATCAAATCCACTTTTCTTCGATTTACCACCTAAGCAGATGAGTATGGTCCCATACACATATTGAGCTTCACGACATTTGGCGTCAGCAGCTTCCTTTAACATTTTTAGCCCTTCAACTCCATTATTATCTGCAAAATACTTAAGAATACCTACACGATACAAGGCCTCTGGATTTTTTTGGCCACTACCAAATTATTGTAGTTCTGATAAAGTACCGTGTTGGAGTAAAGATTTGGTTTGAACTTGAAATCCTCGATACACGCTTCACGGAGAACTACATCTTCGTCACATGTTTTCTTGAAATCCTTGCAAACACGTCGCAGTGGCAAGAGGTTAAATATAGAAGAAGCAGCACACAAAGCCGCAATTTTTCGAAGTAAATCATCTGATAGAGAAAAAATCAGTGGTTTTTTCACAGTAGTTCTATGATTTTTTTACATCATTTTTGGAAAGAGAATCAGATTGCAGGGAGATTTTCGAGTAATGAAGATGAAAAATTTACTCAGATATTAAAAGGAAGCTAAAGGCGGTTGATAAGACAAATAGAATTATTTTCTTTTTACATTTTCACACGTTTGATGGTCTAGATACACTTGCTTTGTTAATTTAGTTTTAATAATATTGTTAAAATGAATTTATTTACCGCGTTTGAAATACAGCTGTATACATGTACTCTTAATTTTTACTTTTTTACTATTAATTGTGGAATTTAGTCAGTAAAAAGAAATTGACAGTTTTTAAAATATTAATTGACGAATATTAATATATATCACCTACTTGATAGTTTAAATTAATACATCAACTTTATATTTATGTTTTTAGTTAAATTCATTATTTGATACAAAACCATACTACAATACTTATATGTGTATTGTAAAATTTTACGATTCGCGGCTCTCCACTACTTAGTTCTTTCAAATTCAAATATTTGAATTGGTAAAAAAACTGTAATGTTAGTTTCTTCTTAAGCAAAGTTACACTGTGTTTAATCTATCACCATTTTCAAAGCAGGCTATAAGACAGAGGTTACTTAACTTGCTATCTTCAATTTAGCATTGTTGTTTATGTAACAATCCGACTTTGATAACACCGAATGGAGTCCGACCAAAGTGATAACAAGTTTTCTGAAATAAATGATACATATATTACAATTGAATTATCTTAAATATCCAATGTACATGCAAAGTAATCTTATTCATTTTAATTTGCAAAACTATTTTACGTTTTCATAATTTCAGGTACAAAATATAGCCTCGAAGACATGAAATATGATTGTTCCTCTCAAGAAATAACTTCAGATAATGAGTGTCAAGGAAGTGAAACGGATATAAAAGATGAAGATGGCAATGACGATACTAAAGAAGATGTTATGCTGAGACTTCAAATACTACTAAAGATGGAGGAAATGTTAAAAGAAAAGTTTGGACAACAAATATCAAATAATCACACACAAACTCAACTCTTCTTTTACAAGAACAAAAAAACAAAAGAGAATACCTACGAAAAAGGTCTATATATTAACATATTTTCCTTATATAATTAAAATCTATAGTAACAAAAAAAGATGATTGTGTTTTTGATTGTTACTATCATTGACACAGGTTATATAGATGATGGTGATCCATCATTTAGTTGTGAATATTTTGGGGCTATGTTTTGGTATGCACAACGAATCAACAAACGAAGGAGATCTTTAAATCTAGTATACAGTGGTTGTTATATGCAAAGACATGTTCGCTTACCATTACTAAAGGATTTTCAATAGTTATTGTGGAATTTTCTAACAAATGATGATGAAATCTCAAGACATTTTCGAGAAAACATTAGAGCATACAACATGTTGTTGGCATTTACTTTTATTGGAGGTAAAGTAGACCGATGATTGCCTAATGGACGTGGCCCTAAAATGTTTACTTTGAAAGGGCAAAACTATCATCTTATGGGGTCTTTAAAACCTAAACCCGGTGATTATGCAAAGTTTCAGCAGTTGTATATTGTTGACACTGAGAATGAGATCCAAAATAGACTTAAGATAATGAGGTTTGTTTTGTGTTCATTGCTTACTCTCTGTGTAAATACCTTTGTATTCTTAACTTTTCTGACGTTCATTTGGTATTTTATTTCAGCAAAGGAGTCGAGAAACAAAATGTGAAGTAAAGATCGAAATTTAGGAAAGAAATCATAGAGTGTATTATCAAAATTTTAGATGACATAAACCCTTATATCTAATCGTGATAAAGATGGTAGGATATATTGTGAACCTACGACTGCTGAATGTACTCCTTTGATTCCTGGTGATTTCATAGAAAACATGGACAAGCGTGATATTATCATAAAAGAGATTTCTGACATGTTAAAGAGAATTGATGAACTTCATGCTGCATATATGCCTTTGCAGTATCCAGTTGTTTTCCCGAATGGGACAGATGGTTATCGAGTTGGTATTAAAAACAGAGAACAACTAATAGGGGTGAGAAGAGTAATCAAAATATTAGTATGCGACAGTGGTTTGTGTTCCGTTTACAGGAAATGAAACATGAAAAACATATTTTATTAAGGTGCAAGCGTTTGTTGCAACAATTTGTTGTGGATGGTTACACAATGATTGAATCAAACAGACTCAGATATGTTAAAAACAACCAGAAAAGTTTGAGGAGTACTACTATTAAGAAGGTTAAGGAAGCTAAAGGGACAAGGAGCAATGATTTGAGTAATCATGGAAAAAGTGTTACTATACCCAAGTCCTTTACTGGAAGTCCACGATATATGCGATCAAGTTATCTCAATGCAATGGCAATATGCAAAAGTTTTGGTTACCCCGATCTATTTATAACTTTCACATGTAATCCGAATTGGCCTGAAATTCAAAGATTTGTGGAAGAACGTGGTCTAAAACCTGATGATAGACGAGACATCATTTTTAAGATGTTTAAGATAAAGTTGGATCATCTATTGGATGATCTGACAAAGCAACATATGTTTGGGAAAACTATTTCAGGTAAACGTAAATATAGTGCAATCATCTAAAATATGTTATTTAATTTCATCACCTCAAATAGAATTTTTATACTTGGATTTCATGATTGCACCTATGTACACGGTAGAATTTCAAAAGAGAGGACTTCCACATGCTCATATTCTATTATTTATGGCCCCTGGTCATAAAATTGCAACTTCGGACCAAGTTGACAAGATTATTTCTGCTGAGATACCTGATCAAGCTAAATACCCTGAATTATATGATGCTATTAAAGATTACATGATACATGGACCATGTGGACGTGCAAATCCAAAATCACCATGTATGGTTGACAATAAATGTTCCAAATACTTCCTAAAACCACAGTATGATGCAACTATGTTGGATAATGGTGGATATCCATCGTACCGAATAAGGGATAACATAATATTTATTGATAAGAATGGTATAAAATGTGATAACAGATATGTTGTTCCATACAACAAGAAGTTATTGCTTAGGTATCAGGCTCATATTAATGTTGAGTGGTGTAATCAGTCTGGTGCGTGTAAATATTTGTTCAAGTACGTAACAAAAGGATCTGATCGGGTCACGATTGTTGTTGAGCCTACTGATCAGGTACAAACGGAAGATATAGGTGACAGGAATGAAATCAAAGATTGGTTTGATTGCGGGTTTGTACATACATTTTGGTTAACCTTAATTTTGCATCATTGATTATGTTAGCTATGATTGTTTAATTAAAAACCTAATAATTAGGTATGTTTCAGCTTGCGAAGCTACTTGGAGAATATATAAATATGATATTCATTACCGATCAACTCTTGTTGTCAAGTTATTTTTTCATGAAGAAGGAATGCAACCAGTGTCTTATAAGGAGGATGAAACAACTGATGTTGTTATTGACAAATATGATGAGGGTATTACTCAATTTATGGCTTATTTTTTTCTAAATCAGAAAGATCCAAAGGCTAGACTTCTCTTATACGAGGAGATACCCTTTAAGTACACTTGGTACAGTAAAAACAAGATGTTTAAAAATAGGTAAGGTCAAGGTTTTGCTATAGGCAGAATAATATTATGTACCAAAAAAAATCGAAGAATCCTAATATTTAAGGATGTTGTTGGGTCATCAAAGAGAGGCAACAAGTTTTTCAGATTTGAAAACTGTTAAAGGAATTTTGTATGACTCATACAGAGATGCATGTTTTTCTTTGGGTCTGTTAGATGATGATAGAGAGTACATTGCTGCCATAGAAGAAGCAAGTTTTATGTGTAGTGGATGCTACATCAGGAGACTTTTTGTTAACTTGCTTATATGAGATAATTTAAGTAAGCCTGAGGAAGTATGGGATAAAACGTGGATGCTTCTATCAGACGATATTGTACATAAGATTCAAAAAGATTTATGTAATCCAGGTATCCTTTTTCGATTTTAATCGTGGTGTAAATGATTTATTTCTCTACATTTTATTTTAACAATTTCTGTTTTCTTTCGCTAGATATAAATCTCAGTGAAGAAGTCAGAAAATTATACACACTCAATGAAATAGATAAACTTCTGGCCACCTATGGTTCTTCACTACAAAAAGATGAAACAATGCCACAACTTACTGGTGAATGTTCTGGTTCTAACAATCAACTTATTTTGATGAGCAGAAATATGACAAACAATAGCTTCAAAGCTATATAGATGAATGGTTTCCAAGAACAACAGAGGAACAAAAGAAAATTTTCAGCGAAATCCTAGATTGTGTTGAAAACGATAAAGGTGGTATCTTTTTTGTTTATGGCTTTGGTGGTACAGGCAAAACATTTCTTTACAAATTATTATCCGCTGCAGTTAGATGCAGAGGAGATATAGTTTTGAATGTTGGTTCAAGTGGTATTGCAGCTCTTTTGCTTGATGGAGGGAGAACTGCACATTCTAGGTTCGCTATTCTCATAAATGTGGATGAGTGTAGTACATGTTCTATAACTAGAGGTTCAAATTTAGGTGATTTGGTTGTGGAGACTAAACTAATTATTTGGGATGAAGCACCTATGATGAGTAAGTATTGTTTTGAAGCTCTTGATAAAAGTCTCAGAGATATCACCATTTGGTGGCAAAGTTGTTGTTTTTGGTGGGGATTTTAGACATATCTTACCTGTTATAACAGGTGCAGGAAGGCAACAAACCATTATGTCAGTAATTAATTCATCTTATCTATGGGAATATTGTAGAGTTATGAAACTAACAAAGAACATGAGGTTACTTGCTGATATATGTGAAGAGGAAAAGGAAGAATCAGAGTCCTTCTCTAATTGGTTACCAGCACTAGGTGAGGGACGTTTGTCAGTGCCAAATGATGGATTGGCTGAGATTGACATTCCCGAAGACCTTCTTATCACTAACGTTTCCGATCCAATCCACTCTATTATAGAAGCTGTTTATGGTAATGGAGATCTTCAAAATATGAGTGGTAAATGGTTTGAGGAAAGGGCAATTTTGTGTCCAAAAAATGATGATGTCAACATTATCAACGAGTTAGTGATCGAAAGACTTAGTGGTAAGTTCTATATCACTAAGAGTTCTGTTTTCAATTCAATACTAAACTATATGTTTTTTCATCTACCTAATTTCCAACTAACTTTTATTGTTTCTAGGTGAGGAAAAAATCTATTTGAGTTCTGATAGCATATATCCAACTGATCACAAAGCTATGAGTAATCCTGTATATACTTCAGATTTCCTAAATAATATAAAAGCATCATCCCTACCAAATCATTCCCTTCGTCTAAAATGTTGTTGTCCTATTATGCTGCTAAGGAATATTGATCCGGACGCTGGTTTATGTAATGGTACTAGATTACAAATCACAAATTTGGCTGATCATGTTTTGGAAGCAAAAATTTTAACAGGTACAAAGATTGGGGACAAAGTGTACATTGCACGTATGTTGATCTCACTTTCTGATTCAAAAATGCAATTCAGAATGCGGAGGAGACGGTTCCCTGTCTCAGTGTCTTTTGCCACCACTATCAACAAAAGCCAAGGACAAACTCTAAAGTATGTAGGTCTCTTTATACCTAAACATGTTTTCTCACATGGTCAACTATGAATGTTGTTTACAAAGAGGTTTTCTAAAATGTTAATTAATAATTTTATTATTCACGTATTTGTATGTATATATGTTTTGAATTGTTTTCTATCTGTTTCTACATTTGTTATGGTTTATGTAACACCCGTCTTCTGATTCTTTGAGACACTTGTCACTTTGTGCCAAAATATTCAATCTTTATTTAATAACTAAGATGGTCCCAAAATCTTATATAAAATCTCTCGAATAGAAATCATTAAAATAAAGAAAATAACGAAGAAAATGTGTTACAAAATAAATAACTTCAATGAAAAAGGGAGACTCAGCAGCAACTCACGATCCTAGATCCGATCTGGAAAAAAGGAAAAAATTGAGGGGGTGAGTATAAATACTGAGTAAGGAGATCACTTCGCCCACTGAGGCTCAAAGTTCTAACTTAATACTAAACATCGTCTATCCTAAGCATAGAAAGCAATCATGTGCAACTTGTATATTTCAACAAGTTGTACCATTCATGTTGGTCTGCTAGTAGCAACCAACGTCGCACACAACGGCTCAACCATACTCCACGATGGCTTCAGAGCCCCTCGGTTGGGAGACCACGGTCCGTAACTAGATCCTCCCTAGCTCGTCAGCGGTTTTTGGGCTGAAGCGGTCCCGTCGGCTCACTCCAGACCATTGTCTCTTTTCCACGGGGATTGTCGGCCCGTAGCCCTATTCCTCCACGTCACCACTTTTTAAGAGACATCCAGACCATTGTCTATTTTCCACGGGAATTGTCGGCGCATTGCCCAATTCCTCCGCGTCACCACTTTATCTACTTACGTTTCCTCAAAACATTAAATATATCACCTCTTATGAGATGCCTCAACAAATACATATTTTAATTATTTATATATTATATAATAATTCAAACAGCTATCCTATTTCCATACATTCACAAAAATCCCTAAAATAGTATCTAAGAGTTATATAATATTTAATATTATCTAAGAGTTATATAATATTTAATATATGATTAAAAATATTCTAATTAAATATTTTTAATTCTAGAATAAATGAGTTTAATGTTAAATTAAAACTAAAAGTCTCGCAGATCATATCCTCACCTAGATTGGCCGGTGACAGATTCAAAACGCAGCCAAAAATAAATTCAACAAGTTTCACAGCAGAAACCTTCACACACAAGCAACCAGAGAGAACTAGAGTTCATCAGTCAAACAAACAGATGATTCTTGCTGACCAAGCAACAACATTACATATCAGATCTTACCTAGATTCGAAGGTACGACGGTTCTGTTGCGTTCCTGAATGTTCCCTTTATCTAAATCCAACAAAAACCTGACTTTCTTTGCACAGATATAGTCAGAAAACGACCCCAAATATGCCAAGTCGAACACAACAATTAGAACAAAACTAAGAGTTCTCTAAGTCTGGAAATAGAGACTGAGTTGATGTCTTACCGTAAACTCGATGTAACTCTCTCAATACTACTCTGATCAACGATCCGTTTGAACCTACAGAAACTTGAGAGAAAGATCTTTCTATAACTACCAAAATCATCAATAGGAGATCAATATCAGATTAGATATGGGCTCCGAAAAATAGTGGTTCGGACTAGATTTCTTACCACTTGGAGGCTGCTCTAGGTTGATCAATCAACTTCGGCAATGAGGATACTTGCTATGAGGCTCGAGTTTGAAGAAATCATAAGAGGAAGAAGCTTAGGCGGCGCCGAGTTGGTGGGTTTAAATAGGAGAATACACTAGGTTTTGGTGCTAGGTTGAGAAGATGCATATTTTCATTTTTTTTTTCAACAACTTGATCTCCCTTGACAATTCTTTTATTGGGCCTTACGGGCCACAAAATTAATTCATTAACCTAATGTTGAATCTCAGAGTTTATCCTCTCCTAAAGGTTTGTTAAGTAATTTATCAATATACGTTCCAATTACAACAACCTATAAAAGAATAGAAACTAAACAGAATGAAGTTTTATGCACTATAGGGCTTTTCATATAACAAAATGTTGAAGTTTAATTTAAAAATTTCAGTAATCTTTAAACATGAAACTATCATATGAAGTAAAGTTTAATAGAAAATCCTTAACTATATTATATAATAAATATAATGAAATATATAGCCTGGGATTGTTTGTAATTTTATCAATAAAATTCAGAACTAACTGTTTTGCCATTAACCTTTTGAAAGCACTATTGTCAAGAGAATTTACGAAAGTTTTACTTGTCTTATATATTTAGAAGATCAAAATTCTGCAATTTCCTAGTATGATATCTTCTCCTTGATTCCTGTAATTTCAAAAGTATATATTTCTATTACCATCAATATGATAGTTAATATCAGTATTCGAAAAATATGGTGCAGGAGCTGTATTCCAGCTAAATTTTTTGTTTTTAAAGATGATTAAAAATAGAAGAGAGAGTCTAGAGAAGGAAATACCGATTAATCTTTTTATCCATTTCGTGTTGATCTTCGACAAATTCCATAGATTTTTTTCTATTGTCATTAGGGTTTTATGTGAGCGATCTCAATTGTGAGTTTTTAGTAGTCGATGATGATCATATTTTTTGAAATATTTTCTTTTTTTTTTGCATTGTCGATTAGGCTTACTTTTAAACGTTTTGGGCCATTATAATTCAAGGTCAACAAATTGTAAGGTAAAGAACCATAACCTATTGTTGAGGTTTCAACAATAATGGGCCAATTTGTTGGGTTTCATTTAAATTATATAATTAATTTGTGTAATTCAAAATAATTAACAAACTTTTTGGCCAAATATACCGGCCCAAATCTAATTATACAGGCCAAATCAGAGATTATATAAATTTAATGTTTTAGAATTTAAAATAATATAAAATTATTAATTAGAAAATAAAAGCTATATATAATTATTGGGTTTTTATTTAGTTGGTAATTTCAATTTTATTTTTTACAATTACCATATAACAAGTATGTCACAAAAATTAATTCCATATTTTTTATAGAAATAATTTTTACATATATTGATAATTAAATTTTTATATCATAGTTTATAAACTATTCCATTTATTTAGTTTTTATAATATATTTAGGAATACTTTTTACAAAATAATTGTATAGTTTATTGATGAATATAAGTTGAAACTTTTAATTAAGTAAGACCTATTTTGTGATTCAAGGAAATTCAAAGGACCTAAATTATTATAAAAATGTCTAGGATTTTTTAGGTTAGTTATGTTCTTCCATTGTGTTTGGACCACATCAATGTTGTATACAGTTCTGATAAAAATTGTATACAACTTAATA
>JAKUCM010002769.1:0-91332 GCA_023374145.1 Lepidium sativum | reverse complement strand
AAGGGCCTAAAGTTGAATCATTTCGTGGACCTCCAAATATGTGTATAATGCTTTTTTCTTGACCCGTTTCGAAACTTCAACAAATTATTTTTGATGTTCCCTCCACTTATTTATTTCTTAATTTTTTAACACAAATTGATAGACTTTTATTTATGCCATTTTATTTGCTCTCTACATCCATACACCAATTTCTAATATTTATCCAAATTACTATTTACATAATTATATCAAAAATATATATTATTTTTACTAAATCCACAATTTGATTTATGCGTTTAGCACCTAAACAACATCATTTCAATTAATTATTTGGCTGATATATTGTTTAAACAAAGTCGTTTAGATCCAAAGAGAATTATTTTTCTTTTGGTCGAAGATAGAAATTGATTTTGGTTCACTAAAATATTTTAGGGTTCTTGAGAGAATTGGATTTGGAGATTTCTCGATCATGAGCCTCTCTTCGAGTGCTAGCCGCTCTAGTATCGTGAAGCGTCAGCTGTTGTGTCCATTAAGTGTTGGTGTGGTGAAGGAATCAACACATTTACCTCTAAGACTAATGAGAACATATATCAAAGATTTTATAGATGATCCACTGGTTTGAAGGTAATTTTGGCCTCGTGTTTTGCATTCTGTTAATATGTGTCATAATAGGAAAATGTAATGGATTATATTTTGGTTGGTCTAAGTAATGAAGGTGTTTGGTTTATTCATGTTTGTCTGTTTCAATAGACAAAAAATTGAGAGTAAGACACATAAAACTCAATAAGTGAGAACAAAATGAGACAAATAAGCCAAAGTAGCAACCGTTATTACCTTCAATCACCCAATACAAAAGAGTTGTTTAGACAAAAAGTAAGTAACCGAGAGTGAATCATATCACATAAACGTGAATCATGACACAAAACCAAAACACATGTCAATCATACATATATCCAATCCAATTAACTACCAATTAAAAAATATTTGTCAGTCCTACCACTTAACCATAATCAATCATAATATAAGAAATGTCTTATGTAGTTTCTTGAATGAGTTGTGTTCATGTAATGTTTCATCTCCATCTCTACCTCAACCCTAAAAACACATAAAAACATCATCAATTATCACATTCAAAGAGCAAAAAAACAAATAAAACAAAGACAACCATCACATACCTCATCCACGACATCTTTCTTCTTATTTTTCTCTTTTGGAATTTTATTACAACCTCCTGCATTGTGGCTAGCTTCTGATCACTTCTTATAATGCATGTTCCTCTCCTTTATGCCCTTCTTTAGTCATGTATCATTTTCTGCTTGTTTTCCTTTATTCTTAGGAGACTTGAGTTTTCCCTTGATCCGAGAAATTAAGGCTCATTTGGTGCTTAAAAAGCTTTCAAAAAGACCTACTAATAGCTAACTTCTCAGTAGATTACATCCAAATTTTTATGTAAAGCTATTCGCTATCGAATCCTCATCTTTCTCAAAACTATCTAGTATAGAGTTTTTAGGAATCCTAAATTCATCAAACCAGTTCGCTATCTTCCTCTATTTCATGATCAAACTTTTCTAGGATGTCTTCTTTAACTTTGTTGCATCTATCTCCATCATCATCGTCAGCTTCTTCCTCTTCATCTACACTGTCCGCTAGCTCTCTCTTAGTTTGCTCATCGTCTCCATCGTTTTCCATCTCAACATCTTCTTCACTAATGGCTTCATCGTTTTCTACTTAGGAACGACAAAATTTGGATCATCTGGGTGATTGATACCTTCTTCTCGTGCTACTGTCAAATCCCCAAATTGAGTTCTTTTTTCCTTAGGGTTTTCTTCTTATTTTGCCTTAGACATGTACTGATTATTTGTTACCTAAGCGGAATCATTTTGTTTTTTTCATAACCTAGTCGACGTCATTTTGGCAATCTGTATCAGCCGAATAGTTAACCAAAATGATGTCGTTTATGTGCTAAACACATAATTCAAATTGCGGATTTTTAGTAGTATACCTTATTTTCAATTTAATTGTGTACGTAATAATATGAGTAAATATTAGAAGTATGTGTGTGGATGTAGAAAGAAAATAAAGTTTTGGACAAATAATTGAACTTGATGTTTCTAGGAGACATGTGTTAACGATATTTTGTATCTACTTTTTGCCCTGTTCAAGGATATTTTGTATCTACTTTTTGAGGTAGTTGTATTGTTTCATATGATATCTTTATATAATAGTGTTAATTGTAGAGTTTTAAACAGGCAGTGTTTTAAACAGGTAAATAAATCATTCATAAAAAGTCCTTGAACCCATGGATTAACAATATATGTGTATGGATTTGAGATTGTGAATTCATTCGAGAAGTCTCCAGAGGTTCATGCATTGTGTTGGCTTTGTGCTTATGTTGGTGATGTTGGTTTACTTCCACCTTATGTTGCAGCGAGATAGAAATGGAGACAGCAACGGAGAATAGTAAATCTTAAAATTTTACAAATACAAGTATGGCATATATACAAATATATAAAAATATGTTATAACATCAAAATGATTATATGTCAAAAAATGAAGTAAATTTGAAAGGGAAATGGAGGTGCATTTGGAATATATTATTTGGGCTAATAAAGCTAATAATTATTTATTTTCTAAAATGTAGTTGAGTCATAATGTTAAAAAGGTTCATTAATTATATATCTTTTAATTGTAATATGTGTAAACATAAAGGAATTAATGACAAGGATGAAATGAATTGCTTTAATAATGTTAAGAATCAATTCTCATAACTCCTATTTATTTTTATGTTGAATATTTGGTTATATAATAATCAAGTGGTTCATCTTCTCATTTAGACTAAGAGAATTATAGTTACAAGGTTTTGTGAGACCACAAAATATCACAATTTTCTTCATCTATTTCTCTTCTATTGAGTCTGAGAGTACAACATGGTTCTAAAATTTCTTAGCTCTTAATTTCGAGTGTTGCGAGATGAGAGAAACCAAAATGGTTTTATCCTAAGATTCTTGAACGTATCAAGTCATCACACTACGGCCGTTAAAAGAATTAATGAGAGAGATTTGATTTCGACTCTACTTCATCTCTGAATATGAAATGTCACGGTATCTAAGTTGTATTATTTTTGTTCTTATATATTTGTCTTTTACAATTCAAGAATGTGATTATCATATAAATTCAGGTTCTACAAAATATTTATATGAATTTAAAATATAAGAAAGCTATATCATAAATCTCACCATAAATTCATAGAACAAAAAGTTAAATATAATATCTTAAATTAACATAGTTACATAGAGAAGAAACTAATTATTGAGCAATTAGTTCTAGAAAAATGGCTCATCTAGTGAAAGACTCGCAAATTCCAAAAATTCCACATCATCCGGAAAATCAAAATCATCTCCACCAACATTCCACATCTTCGTCTTTTCTGTATCATATTGATTAGAGTTCACTGATAAAAGATTAGATTGGTGTGAATGAAATTAGATCTTGAGCACGACTTAGATCCAAGTGAGTGAGTAATGAATGTGTATGTACTCCAATTGTGCTCAACACATGAACATGAATTAGTTTGTCTAAGCAACCTAAAATTCAAAGGTTGTAAGAGACAAGTTAGTGCACATAAGTTACCCACCAATTCTTAGGCTCAATAGTAAACGTCACTTAAATACATGTTAAATCCTCAATACAACCCCTTTTTCGTGGATAGTAATGCATACTTATCAAAAAGCTTAAGATGATCCTCAGTATTTCAATGGAAACTTATGCATCTCTATATGGTTTATATATGTATCGCTATATCTACAGTACAAAAAAAAGGTTTATATATGTATCAAGGAAAATAAAAGAAAATCATATACCTTGGACTTAAAGAGTAAGATAAACAATGTAGATACATGTTATTCTTTGCCCAACAATCCATTGAGATTTTATAAAATCATTTTAGAAAGGACTATCTTCAAACACTAGACGGTTTTCTCTTGTAAATATCTCATACTTCATTTTCTCAATCATAGAATCCCACATATCATATTCTAAATGAAGGTATAGTTTGTCAAAGTCGCAAAACATTATCATCTCATACAAAAATCTTGTAAAATCAATAATATAACACATGGGTTCTCATAAATCATTGTGTTTACATTGTAAAAGTGATATTTGTAAACAAATGGGCTTTTTAAACAAATAGCCTTTGTAAACAAATTATTTAATATTGAAAAGATTAATGAATTTAAATAAGGGCTTTGCGTAATAGAAATATTAGGTTAGGGAGATGAAAACTTTGTTTTGTTCAACTTTTCTCTTGACTCATAACTCTCACATCTACAATCTTCTTCTCTCTTTTTTGTCTTCATCAAATCACTAGGTTAATTAATTACATTTAAGTGATCAAGCTTCAAGAGTTCAAGGTAAAATCCATAATTTATATTTTTTATCATTTAATTGTATATAATTGTAAATAAAGTTGTAATTTGTAAATTGATGTGTTGTATTGCATAAAAATTCATCAAATAAAAAAAAATCAATTTTCTCGAGAAGAGAACAGAGAAAGGAAAAAAAAAAAGAACAAACAAAATCTCAAGAGAATATTTTAATTAGATACATCAAAAAACTTGAAATTTTTAATGAATGTTTGGAAAATAATGATCATAAACATGATACTTTTGGAGAGGATGGAGTAGATGAAAATATTAAAGATTTTGTAGATGGGAATATGAATAAAGTCATGTTCGTTTGGTGGTCATTGGCGTCCGCTACCACGATCAAAAATTTAGTTTTTTGTTCGTTTGACATTCGATGTGATCAATTACTATGTTGTTCATTTTAAAGTTGCCAACGAACAACGATTTAGCAAGTACATTGTGACTCTTCTGTGGACTATATTGTGTAGTTATCGTCATACATAATGCTTTAAATGTTCTTTGTTTCATTCATATGACATCATGACACTACTGACCTTATCCATACATGATGTAGAACATGACCCCATCATGAACCTCTGTGAGTTATATGGGCAAATCTCTTCGGTAGTAACCATTCTTAACAAATTCTCATTATCAACATAGTCATCATCATCATCATCTTCCAACATATATCTAATTCTCTACAATACCATAATAAAATGTTGAAAGAAATATTAAAATACTCATAATCTGAAAACATCATA
The DNA here is from genome assembly GCA_023374145.1 of Lepidium sativum. NCBI lineage: Eukaryota > Viridiplantae > Streptophyta > Magnoliopsida > Brassicales > Brassicaceae > Lepidium > Lepidium sativum. The sequence goes on along the minus strand of JAKUCM010002769.1, from coordinate 86,186 downwards.
ATACAAAGTCATTAAAAATCAAATATAATATTAAAATAGTCATAAACGACACAAAGTCAAAATAGCCAAAATTAAAATATAGTCAAAATAGCCATAATCTGAAAACAAAGCCACTAAACTATCAATTATCAATCTTGATCCCAGTCCTATGTTCAAGATACAAAATCTTGTTCTCTTGAGTAGTAAATGTTACGTGACCCTGTTGGTTTATTGCATCAAATAAGAAAAGATCAAGTGGCGTACGGTATGGTAAAACAATGACCACATTCTAACTCCAAGCAATTCATTTAAGATATATATTACTCGTGTTACACTAAAGTTATCCTCACGTTATATCATCTCCTCCACCAGCTCATTCTTATGTGCAAGAATGGTTGTCCGTGCAACACAAGTCTCACTAAACATGTATATTTGATCTTAAACGTCCACATATACTATGTGTTCTTATCACTGGTGGTGGTTCCATATCGTTAGCGAAAAATTCAACTTCTATATCATTTTTCTGCAGCTACTCTAGAATCTAAACTCGTTTCTCCGTGTTGAGCGCTCCAAACTTTTTTTCTAGTCACACAAACAGCATGAAACTCTTCTTTATACACATCCATGTTACATATCAACTTACTCCTATACATTCTAGTATTAGGCCATTACTATAAAAATAATAGAATCAAACTTTTATTAGAGAATAGTTAAGATTGAAATAAAAATAATTGAACTTTTTGACTAAAACCTTACTAGCCTTTATTCGTTCAGTCTACCAATCATCAGACATATTCATTTTTCTCATATCATCATAACCTAGACCGGTTATGTTATGAATCAACTTCTTCACTTTATTGTAAGTTCTTCTACAAACATCATACTTGTTCTTAAAAAAAATTCAAACATATCTCTTCCCAAATCTCTCTTCAAACTTCCTTATGATGCTCTATTTTGCAGTTATATCTAGTCTTGTCTTTGTTTTGTTCCCTTTCATTTTTCATCCATAAACAACTGAATAAAATAACGACATTCATCATATGCCCAATCACTTACATCATCATTGTTCATCTGATCCAAAGTAGAAGAAGACCCACAATTTTTTGGAAGTACAGTCTGCAACCCGTGAGACGTCTACAAATAAAGACATGTAGCAGATTACTAAAAAAATGATACAAGTATACAGAAAAATAGAAGCAATATAAACTAATCAGTTAGCACAAAACAATACGTGAAGCTGAAAATAAAATTACATACATGAAGTCACTCATCTTAACATGATGAATTCACCAAAAAAGTTCCACAAATCACAAACGTGAGCTTTGAGTATGAGTTAACAATGCTAAGCATACACTCAATAATAGATTCATGGTACTAAGACTCCATGATCTGACTATAAGTAAATTATATTGCAACAAAAAAAGTTTAACTTAGATTATAACTTGGCTTACTACTAACAACAGAAAGTTGATTTGGGGCAACAACAAATACCAAAGAATGCATGATGAATTACAAAGATAGGACACAAGTAAAAGCATGTGAAAATTAGTGAACTATTAAAGCATGAATACCACTAATGATAAGTGAAGTTGTGAGCAATACCTTGAGCTAAAAGGAGACGTAAGAGAAAGACTCTTCAACTTTGTATAGATGGAAAAAAACCAATAAGCTTTCGTTGATTGCTTGTTTAACAAAATCAAGTTCTGGAATCAATGAGTAGTCAATCATTGACTTTGATCAAGCCAAAAAGAAGAGTAAAATTGTACTAAGAGAAAGATGGGTTTTGGCAAGAGAACATGGAGACAACAAATGTGGTATCCTAATTTTTTCTATCCTGAAATATTTAAACATATACTCAGATGACCAAATAGCCTCGTGTATTAGATATAACTCAACAACACAACTTCTATATGTGAATATTAGTAAAACGCATTCACTGAAAAACCACTATCATTGTTATATAATACATATTGAGAAGATTTGGTGTAGTATACAGCTCATTTTCGTAACCAATTAAATAATTGTAGGTAATAGGAACCAATTAAAAAACTCAAAATTTTGATTGATTGGATAAAAAAATATATGAATCGGTGAAAATCTCTAAACCATATCATACCCACTAGTCCGAAAAAAGATTATTGACTCATTTTCTAAAATATTAAGACTGATTCAAAGCTACAATAACAATGTCATTTCAGCAAATTCGAACAAAACAACACATAATAGCAAACCACATAAAGATGGTTAATAATACCAAACTAGAGAATAAGAATGAAAGAAGTGAAGATGAGAGTGTGAAAAGAGATTAAAAAAAAAAGAGAATAAAAAAGTAACAAAAATCTAGAAAATTAAAATGGTGAATAACCCAAAAAAAATTAATTATAAATTACTCGCAACCCCTAATTCTTCACCATCCTTAAGAAAGACAAAATTAAAAAGTGAGAGGTCAAAGATAGATTAATTGAAACAAAGCAAAGAGAAAACTTCTGGTTGAAGAAAAACGATATCGAGAATGGAGGTCGAGAGAATGATGGATTTACTTCAGGGTTAGAGTCATCTGTAGTTTTCTAACAAAATAAGGGCATTTTGTTAATTTTCAAGTTTAGTCGCTGCTTTTTAATTTAGGTTTCTGAAAAAAATAGTGATCAAAATTTTTAGTCGTTGGTTGTTGGTGGTTGGTCGTTGCGACCGGTCACTGAACCAACAACCATGAAACAAATTGCTTTTTGGTTGCGGTCGCCAGCGACCACTAAACGAACAGGGTCTAAGTTTCTAAGAGAAACTGCAGATTTTGAGCCAGAAAATGTGAGTGTAGTGAATGAAGAATAGTTGAACATAAGAGATTATGAGAAGAACAATGATTTGAGGAAGTCTTTTGTATTTTTGGATATATATGATTCAGAAAATTGGAGAAACATAAAAAATAGGATAAAATGAATGGAGAGATTTTATTGTTGTACAAGGTCCAACAAAAGTTTGTCCCAATATCTGCAAATATTGTGCTTAAGAGCTACTTCCTCGTTGGTACTAAGCATTTGATTATAATTTTCCCAAGGATAGTGGTAAAAGAAATTTTCATACTCATATTATACAAGGCAAATAAGTGATGGAACAAAACTAGATCGATGTTGGCTAGTTTACTAAAAGGTACTAGACAAGATCTTTTGCTTTTGCTATAAACTGTTCAATCAAAGCGATAGTAGCCAACTTGCATCTATCGAGTTTAGCGATTGGCGGAATGTTTTGAAATGGCTTAAAGAACATGAATCTGCTCATGAACATATTTTGTGTATGACATAGAAGGGTTGAATTAGATCTCATGTTGCGAAGGAATCAGACAGTTGAAAATATGCTTAAGATGAAATCAACAAAGAAAAGAATCATTGGAGGTAAGTTTTACTTAGGATAATTTATGCGGCAAAAACTCTTGCTAAAAAAAATTGAGTGTTTCGTGGAAGCAATGAGAAAATAGGAGAAGAAGGTTGTGGGAATATACTAAGTTTCATAGAGATGGTAGAAGATTTTGATCTTGTGATGATATAACATCTTAGAAGATTTAAGGAATGTAAAACTCGTTCTTGTTATCTCATCAACATAATTCAAAATGAGTTGATAAGTTTGTTAGCCAATGAGATTAAAGATATGATTATCAAGAATATTCAAGGTGCAAAAGATTTTTCTGTGATTCTTGACTATACTCCAGATATTAATCATCTTGAACAAATGGTTATTATATTTTGGTGTGTGGATGCTTTTAGCTCTTCAATGAAGATTAATAAAAAAATTAACATTCTTGAAGGTTGATGATAAAACTAGGGAATAACTGTTTTGTGAGCTTCAAGGAGTATCATATGCTTTTGATTTGAAAATTGAAGATGTAAGAGAGCAATGTTATGGTAATGACTCCAATATGAAGAGAAAAAATAAAGGAGTACAAACGAGATTTCTTGAGATTAATCCCATGGCATTTTATACACCATGTAGTTGTCATATCTTAAATCTTTCACTTTTTGATATGGGGACTATTTCTTCTAAAGCAATCTCATTTTTTTAGATGATTCAGCGTACTTATTGCTTATTTTCATCTTCAAACAACTTGTTGAGAATATTTGAAGATTTTATGGATGGCCTAACACTTAAGCGTTTATCACATACTCGTTCGAAAAGCCATGTGGGGAGTATTAAAGCAATACGGTTTCATGCTCCTAAGATCATGGATGCATTAGTGTACATTGTTGACATTTATGATGATCCTAAAGAGCAAAACGATGTTGAATGTCTTGCAATACGTGAAACACATGGAATTGGAATTTTTGAGTTCTTGCTTTCCATGGTTATTTGGTATTATCTTCTATCGGTTGTTAACATTGTGAGTAAGAGTTTGCATGCTGAAGATATGGACATCGATGTGACTATTTCTCAACTAAAATGGTTGGTTTCTTATTTTCAAAAAATATAGAGATTCTGGTTTTGAAAAAGCAAAAGTTGAAGCTAAAAATGTTGCATAATCCATGGAGATTGAGGTTATGTTTTTCAAATAAGCAAAGCACATAATTAGAAGGAAAAACATGGTGTATATTTAGATAATGTCAAGGGAAATGTGACACTTGTTAGGATTTTAAGCAATTCGATAATTATCAATTGACTAACCTAGCAAAAATCATAAGCCCTAGGTCTTGTATTAACTTAACTGAATCTGAAAAATAGGGAACTCGATTGTACTTGAAGTTTGATTGGTGCAGCGGAGATAAGATCAGGTATAAGATCAGCAAGTGCTCCAAGTGTTAGCACCTCTATTGATAGTCCACACGCACGCAAGTAGGAGAGAAGTCTGTTAGAACTTTGTGTGCAATTCTCTTATGGTTTCGACTTGTGCAATCAGCGGCTAGGGTTTCTCCACTTGTCAAAAATGTGCCATATATCATATATATAGGGAGTTTAAGTTAACCTAATTAATTCCTAGTTGAACTAGGATTAATTTAGGCTCAGCCCAAAACACCTAATTAATTCCTAGTTGAATTAGGATTAATTTAGGGTCAGCCCAAAACACATATTCTCATCCGAAACCATGTATTATTACGCTCAAGTCATGAATCATTCCTATAATGATCATTCCCTATTGAATTGTCTCCATATGCTTAGGTGTGTGACCCAGTAGGATCATATAGTACTAGCAGTGAGTATCTCAACTCACAGATTATAAGTGGACTCTAGCAAGCGATTACAACCCCTAGTACCATATGCCTTTGTCTAATCTCGATGTTAGAACCGACCACACGAGTAAGTACAAATGATTGCAGGACATTCCCAACAACACTATCAACCGAGGAGAATTTCAAGATTGACTACTTCAATCAAATCATAGATCAAGCGCTTACTCACTACAAACGAGGTTCGAACAACTTCAGTGGTGTGAACAAATACTTAGTTTTTTGTTCGATTTGAAGAAATTGCAATTTGCAAGTGATGAGAGTTGATGACATCTTTTTTCAATCTTGAGAAATCTTTAACCCATGGAAAATATTTTGATATTGTTGGTAATGATCTTTTCTTTAAACTTAAAATTCTAAGAGAGGAATTACCAAAAAAAGACCAATTGTCTTGGAGTTTTTAAAAGAGTTGAAGATTGTTATCAAAATTCGTGGATCACAAATCTAATAATGTTAACAATTCTAGTTTCAGTTGCATATGATGAAAAAAAAAATTCAAAGCTGAAGTTGATCAAATCTGTTCATTCGAGCATGTCATAAGAAAGATTGAGTGATTTAGCTATCTCATACACCTAAAGATAATTAGTTAGAAACTTTAATTTTGAAAGTTTGATTAACGATTTTGTTGAGAAAAGAAGAGGAAAAATTAATATTTTAAAACTAATACTTTATTCTCTAAATATTTTGTTATATGACAATTATTATTGTACATGTTTTATTTTGAATAACTTATAAAAGTTAATAATGTCGGTACGGCTTCTGAAATCACAAATAATATCTAATATATAGGAAGAAACAAATATTCGATGATTTCTTCAGTCACCTTACAATTTAAAATATTATTACTGATGATTTGCACTAATTTATGATGACATACTTCATTAATAAGATCTTTCATCAAAATCAGGAGTGGAAGAGCTTACTTGTCCAAAACAATTGACAGCTTTTTGAGGAAAATGTACAATAAAATCAATATTTGTGATAGGGGCGTAGATTGGGCTTTTAATAGGCCCAGTATAAACACGACATTGAACATTATCCATGTGAGATATAAAATGACCTTTAGAAGCATATCATCAGCACCGTTCAGATTAAGTCATCTCAATCGACGGCTAATATGATAAGACGATGACGTATTCGTTAGCACGAGATTATTTGCTAAATTTATAACCCGATACGTTATGCGTTCCTATCGTAATAGATCCAACGGCCAATAACGAAAGATTAGTCTACACGAAATATCTATTTCTTTCTTTTTTTGTCTTTTGACGGGTTTATACGGTGGGCCCCGCTGTAATTATCATTAAGAAGACAGCACAGTTAGTTTAACATCCTCTCCTCACAGTCATCTCCTTCTTCCATAAATGTAACCATCTCTTCTCCGTTTTTCATATTCATACCTCATTTTCCTGAGAATCGGCTGCTTTATACTCGGTGAGCTCTCTTTCTAAACTCTTCGATTCTTCTATTTTCTGATCGTCGATTCTGTTCTTCTTTTTTCCTATATTTATTGTCATTTCTACTCGTGGACTTTTTTATGTATCGTTTTTGAGTGGTTAGGTAAGGCCGAATTCTATTTTCTTTGGTTTTGGGTGGTACTGTTTTGGTGATCTGCTTAGTAGATTCTCTTAGGTGCCGTTTTCTAAAGAAAATTGTGTCTGTTTGTAGCTAATTTTGGTTTCACTAGTATTCGTCCTCCATTCGTTGGAACTTTTTCGTCAGTTTTATTATGTAATCGTACTGTTGAATCGAAATTTTATCGGATATAATCGTGATCATGCTTCGTTTATTCAATAGATGAGAAGTTTTATGCTCTTATCGTTTTTTTGGTTGTTGTTATATTTTAATTTCTAAATGTTGTGTGATTGATTATTACGATCTCCAAACTCTTGTGTTAATTTTTTCTGATCGAACAATCTTTCCTTTTTCTCCTAATCGAAATGGATTTAGGTGTTTTGGGAGCGAATATTTCTAGGGTTTTGTTTTAATCAGAGTTTTAGCTTTCTGATTTTTTTCTTTCCGATGGTCTGTGTGGAAACATGCATTTGATGAGGAATGATTTCGTGAAAATGAAATGAACAACAATTCTTACTTCTAAGCAGAAGTTTAATAAAATCAGTTATGTCAGGTGTATATAGTCAGGTGGTATGTGCTTTTTGGTTTAGAAATTGTATTAGCTTGGTCTTTCTGTGGGCTTTTTGGTTTAGAAATTGTATTTTATTTTCTCTGCACATTTTAACCAAAAAATGTTAATTTAAGGTCTTATGACTTTGCCTAGCAAAAGAAGGTCTTTATCACTTTGCAAATCAATAGAGTTTTTTCCTTTGTTTCTTTCTTGCACGCTCGTGTTTGGTTGCAGTTTGAAGGAGACCAAGTAAACTAATAATCTGTACAATTATTGCGTATGAGCCTTGGACGTGGTCTATTTTTAGCTACGTATACCTTTTTATATTACCAGTTGCCTTATATATTAGCTGACTTGAATGGTTTTGTAGGTCCTCTACTTTACAACCTTATGGTCGCCTTACTCTAACCTTTCTTTGTTTTATGTTTTTGTCAATGAATAGGTAAAATGAAAATATACTCGACAACGATTGCTGTTTCACTCATTGTGTCAGTCCTGCTGTGTTTTTCTGCCTATGCTGAGCACAATGATGGGACCCCTCAGAGTTAGCCTGAAAAAGCTCAAGTTGGATGCCAAAAACCGGCTTGCAGCACGTGTTGGTTCCAAGCAAGAAAAGCCTTTGAGAGCGTACAGTCTTGGAGATTCTGGAGATGCTGACATTGTCACGCTGAAGAATTATCTAGATGCTCAGTACTATGGTGAGATCGCTATTGGTACTCCACCTCAAAAGTTCACTGTGGTTTTTGACACTGGAAGCTCAAACCTCTGGGTGCCATCATCAAAGTGCTATTTCTCAGTAAGTAACATTTGATCTATATTTGTTAGCTGTGGTCTAGATACTTTTGAGAAGAAAATAAAATGTGTTCTGTCTGTTGTGTAGATTGCCATGTCTCTTACATCCCAAATACAAATCGTCACGTTCAAGCACATATGAGAAGAAATGGTTTGTTCTTTCTCTCTCTCTCTCTACTCAAACCTTACCTATGCAGTGTTTTTTTTTTTTGTATTCTAAAATTTGGGATTGTGCGTCATTGATGTCTGCTTGCTTAGCAGTTGGAATTCCCATTTGTTACATACTTTACATTTCACTGGCTATCCGATTAAGCCTCTAGATTTTTTTAATGCGTAGATGAACATTGTCATCTTTGTTAAAACGATGCAACATCACTGTTGACGTGAGCTGTGAAAGTTATAACTAACTCGGTCGTCGTTGATGCAGGAAAATCTGCGGCCATCCATTACGGTACTGGGGCAATTGCTGGGTTTTTTAGTAATGATGCTGTGACAGTTGGCGATTTAATTGTCAAGGATCAGGTTAATTATCTATTTACCCTACTCAACACTTATACCACGGATCTGTGCTGCATCATTGACTTTCGTTCTTGACATCGTGTGTCTCATCAGGAGTTTATTGAGGCAACCAAGGAGCCTGGTATAACATTTGTTTTAGCTAAATTTGATGGTATCCTTGGTCTTGGATTTCAAGAGATCTCTGTTGGAAATGCCGCTCCAGTGTGGTATGCCTGCACTTTCATCTATCGATTGGTTGAGTTTGTTACATTTCTGTAATGTAAATCTCATGCCACAATGTCTTCTCTTTTTACAGGTACAACATGCTCAAGCAAGGCCTTATCAAGGAGCCGGTGTTTTCATTTTGGCTTAACCGTACAGAGGATGAAGAAGGTGGTGAACTTGTATTTGGAGGTGTTGATCCTAAACATTTCAAGGGAAAACATACATACGTCCCTGTGACACAAAAGGGTTACTGGCAGGTTTGTTTTACATCACTTTGTTTAATTTTCACATAAACATTTTCAAATGACAGTCTTTACTCGACCTATTGATTTTCTCTTTTATTGTAGTTTGACATGGGCGATGTCCTCATTGGTGGTGCACCCACTGGTATGTATAACATTAATATGTCTCATTCTTCATAACATATATATAGCTGTTCCTAACAAATTCAAAAAGGTCTTGGTGCTTATATTTGCTGGTGAGGAGTGATTCTAAAGTTTGAGTTACTGTTATACAGGGTTCTGCGAAAGTGGCTGTTCTGCAATAGCAGATTCTGGAACATCTCTGCTTGCGGGTCCAACAGTAAGCAATAATTGAGGGTTTTTAGTTTAAATTATAGAACTATGATTTGTTAAGAGTAATATTTGTAGTTATATTCCTATTTATTTGTTTGTTTTTCTTTATGCAGACTGTAATCACCATGATAAACCATGCTATTGGAGCAGCTGGTATTGTTAGCCAGCAATGCAAGACTGTTGTGGATCAATATGGGCAGACCATTTTGGATTTACTGTTGTCTGAGGTATGTATGCTTAATATCAAAGTACAAAAAACTGTGTGACAAACCAAATGGTGTGCAAGTTATTTCTACTAACTATTCATTCCACTTACGCATACAGACGCAACCAAAGAAAATCTGCTCACAGATTGGTTTGTGCACTTTCGATGGTAACCGTGGTGTCAGGTAGAGGTCCAGTGGTTTTTTTAAGTGTTACAGAGAAGTTATAATCGTATACATCTCAATGAATCATCTGGGATTTTTTTTTCTTTGTTTAGTATGGGCATTGAGTCGGTGGTGGAAAAGGAAAACGCTAAATTGTCTAATGGTGTTGGAGATGCTGCGTGTTCTGCATGTGAGATGGCAGTTGTGTGGATACAGAGCCAATTGAGGCAGAACATGACTCAAGAGCACATATTGAACTACATCAACGAGGTAAAACAACAAGTGGTCATCACAAAACTTTTTGTCACAAAGTTTTGAAACATTGTTATCCTGATTCCCTAAATTTTCTACTCCTGTGGTTTTTATTTTCAATAGCTATGTGAGCGCCTTCCCAGCCCAATGGGAGAGTCCGCAGTGGACTGTGCACAACTCTCAACAATGCCCACTGTTTCACTCACCATTGGAGGCAAAGTCTTTGATCTTGCACCAGAGGAGGTATTAATGAGCACATGTATTATTTTGCTTAGTGGTTACTTGAATTTATCCCCATCTAATAATCTCTTGGTGTTGGTTGGTATGCTATGAGCAGTATGTTCTCAAGGTTGGTGAGGGACCTGCGGCACAGTGCGTGAGTGGCTTTATTGCACTCGACGTTGCTCCACCCCGTGGACCACTCTGGTAAATCCTTGTTTCCGCACTGCAGCACAATTTCATTGCCTTTCATTCGCTCTTTCATTTCCTAACACAAAGTATGGTGGTAAAAATGTGACAGGATCTTGGGAGATGTGTTCATGGGCAAATACCACACCGTGTTTGACTTTGGTAAAGAACAGGTCGGATTCGCAGAGGCTGCGTAAACACGGTTGAGTTGGTTTCGGGTATGGTTTAGTGTGAACAATCTGTGTCTTCAAGTGTTGTTTGTATGTTTTCTGGCGTTTGAGACTTCTTAGAGTCGTAGTAGAAATGGTGGTGCAGCACTATCTATCTTTGCTGGTTTCCTAACGAAAAAAGGCCTTTGTTGTTTTGAAGGCATTGGCTTTGTAAATTCCTTCCTGACTAAGTAAAGTGCGATTATGAAAACATTAATAAAAGCTTGCCTCTTTTCTTTTTGTGTTTGTATCTTTTGCCTTACGTGTCGAATAATTTGGCAAAAACGACACTTTGCAAAAACTTATGACATCTGACGTTATAACATAATATTTGAGAATGATTCGATCTCTTTTGTCTTCAATTCCTCACCACTAAGTATTATGAAACATCGAGAAAACGCGAATTGCCCTATTTTTATATTGAACCTATAGTTATCTTACTTGTCCAGCTCCTGTATTAAAAAAGCATCTAGGCTTTAGGAGTAAGCCTTAAATGTCCTAAATCCAATTTCCTGACACCTAAACTATAAAATATGAGGAGAGTTTATTAACCCCAATGATAACTAATCTCAATACTAGGGCATGGGAATGCGTACAAAATGAACTCATAAGAAAGTGTAAAGACAATTTTGCGGCGACTATATAATGTCTATGGAAGGAAATCAGAACCAATTCGAATAGATTTTGCTGCAAAATGGACCCAAATTACCGAGTTACAGTTTCCTGGGGTCGGAAATTGATCATTTCTACTTTAGCCATCACTCAAACAAGAAGCATGCCTGTATTTGTTTTGTACACTTCATCTTTTCCTATCATCTTCCACGTTAAGAAAATACGATAACACCACACCCCAAGCTCCGAGAACAATATCAAAACAACCTATTCAAACGGCAGATCACACAGAAGTTAAATATATTGGAGTAGGGTCTCAAGTATTCTTTTTGCTGCTAGAACGCGACAGTTTTGAATCCACAGTGTGTAATTGGTCTCGAAGATCCTGGTTTTCCTCAAGCAACCGGTTAAACTCAATGAGGAACCCCTCAGATTGCTTTTGTAGAGCAACTGCACTGGTTTTTTCAGTACGAATTTCTTTTGACTTTCCCTCAAGCTCAGAGGCCAGCTGCTCTTGCCATTTCTTAAGTGACATTATCTCTTCTTTCAAGTTCTTAACTTCATCTAAAGCTCTCGCCTTTCCACCTTCCAACCCTGCTCCTTCCTTCTTTATAACTTCCATTGTCTTCCTTCTTATGCGTAACTCTCTCATGTAATGATGCAGCCTATCTATCATTAGCCCAAGGAAAAGAAAACCACCTGGAAGATAACACATAACTAAGGTTTATTAAAGCAGAAGAGAGAAGTCCATGGCATTAGAGAAACAGAACTGAAACTAGAAAAAGCCAATTTCAAATAACAAAACCTTAAGCAACTAGGGATCTTTCAATAGCAGATTATGACTGTAGCAAGTTTATATAAAGGAAGATAAAATAGCTAAACAATTACATTGGCAAGTACGGTTTACGAAAGAAGAAAGCTCGAGTTGAAACTGGAAAAGCCTATTTCAAATTACAATAGCTTATGGGACTATATAGATACTCCTACCGTCGAATTGATTGAATCAGAGAGAAAAAGCAGTGAAAACATGTATTATTAAAGAGCTAAACCATCACTCTAGACACTCCAAATAAAATTATCAAGATCTAGCACAGTGATGATCACAAACATTCAAGAGATTGCAACCTCCACAACATAGTTTCTAAGACAGTAAACAGATCTCCAATTCTGTATTAGAAACAGTAGTAATTGAAAGAGAGAAGAGCGAAACCGGATCTAAGAAGAGAAACGATGAGCTTACCCATGAGAGTCGATTCAAGGAGATGTTTAGCCATGATAACCTCATCTGTAGGATTGATTGCAGCGTCCTCGATCCAGCGCTTCTGGATCGCCATCATATTATAGATGCTCGCCACCAGCAGCACACAAACCGTCGCGGTAATAGTCTGAATCACCACCGGTCCACGGCCACGCTTGGCACGATCCAAACTCATGATCAACAACTTCCTAATCGGCGTCTTAAAGGAGAGCGCCATTATCAAAACAACCTCAGAAATTACAACGGAAAACAATAATTGCTGCATCTTCTTTGGTCCTGTATCGAATGTGATCGTCTAGGATTTGATACTTTCTCCTAGAAAATCAAGCGCATCAGCGATTCTCAGAACTTTCCCGTCGGAAAATACGAAGAAGAAAAGTTGAAGTCGTGAGGAAATAACCTGTCAATGACATTTTTACTTTTAAAACTTTTGATAATTTATCTTAGTGGTACCTAAGTTTTTGGATTATTTTTTGATTGGCTAGATATTATGAAATGCTTAAGGGAACCCAACCGATTCTCAATCAAAACCTGAAACTGAAAGTGTCACAAGCTCTCTGAAGAAAGATACCGAGGAAGATGATGAAGTGGTCAATTTCTTAAGAGATTCACCGCTTATGAAGGTTCATTCACTTCTATGGTATAGATACCAAATAACCCCCAACCCTTTTTGTGATTCGTGTTTTGTTCTGTTCGATTCGATTAATCTCTCTCGTTTTGTTTTTCTCTGATTGGTACTGCGCATTGAGTTTTTCTATCAACGTTTGGTTGGACAAATATATGAAAATTTGTCGGCACTTTTTTGTTCTTCCAAGTCTGATCTTCTATTGTTTTGGAGCCTCCTCGGTCCAATTCATGTTTGATAACAGAGTTTTCTGGTTCAACGTGGAAATTAATGTTGAAAAATCTATCTTTATAGGTCACATATCGTGATTCATGGATAAATTATAGGTTTACATTGTTCTATTCTGCAAAACTGATTCTTTGGTTCTATGTGTATTGACATTGCAGAAACATATAGTATTAGCTCCAGCTGATTTGAGCCGGAGCTGCTTGTTCTCCGGTATGCATTCTTTGATAAACACAGGAGAAGTAGTTTTGAAAAAGATAGTTAACAAGAGTGAAAGTGGTTTGAATGTCATCAGCACAATCGATCTTACAAATTATTTGTTATATACCGGTTTCGGTACTTAGCTTAGCCGGTTAAATACATTTAACCGATTCGGTTAGTGTAAAATGTTTGTATATAAGACTATGTTTTACATCGATTACAATAAATGAAATCATTCAGTTTTACATCTTCTTGTTTCTTCTTCTCCTTCTTCTTGATCTCTGTTCTTTCATCTTCGTAACATGGTATCAGAGCTCTGAAGTTTAAACTTCAAACCTTCGAATTCTTCTCTAATTGATCTCTGCAACTTGGTTTCTTCTTGGTTATTCCGCCATTTGAAGAACATAATCATGGTGACTGTTAAGAGATTTAGGAAGAAAACACTTCATGGGGTAGGATCGGCGAAATCGAAACAAGCAATGAAGAAATTGCATTCCGATTCTTCAGAAAGAAGTATGCCTCCTCTCGAGAATGCTCAGAACTCAACAATGGGAAAACCGAAATCGATCTTCCAAAAAAATCTCAAAGAAGATTTAGACTTTGATGGAGTTCAATACTCACCATATTATCTCTCAAGTGGAGATAATTCAGGAATCTCACTCATATCGGAGGTACTTTATGGAACAAATTATAACACTTGGAATCTTGCCATCACGATAGCTCTTGAAGCTAAGAACAAGTTAGTATTTGTTGATGGATCTTTACCGAAACCGGAAATATGGCATCCGCATCACAAAATCTGGAATCGATGCAATTCCATGGTGAAATCTTGGATTTTGAACTCAGTGAATAAGGAGATCTATGGGAGCATACTGCGGTTTGGAGAAGCATCGGAGATATGGAATGATCTACTAAGGCGCTTCCATATTACTAGTCTTCCTCGTTCATATCAAATTGCACAGCAGATTGCTTCACTGCAACAAGGTGTTCTAAACCTATTGACTTACTACACGAAACTAAAGACATTGTGGGATGACTTGGAAGCTTCTGACAATGTGAAAACCTGCGGATATTGTCAATGTTGCAAGGGGATTACAAGCAGGACGGAAAATAACAAGATAATCAAATTCTTGGCAGGACTGAATGAGTCGTATTCTAATGCTCGTGGACAGATAATCATGAAGAAAAGTATACCAAATCTTGCAGAGGTCTACAATCTTCTGGATCAAGACTACACTCAAAGAAGCATACAAAATGCTTACCCATCCTCTGTCTTTCAAGTTAACAAAACGATAGATGACTCAACTGCTCAAGTCAATGTTAGCTATGCAGGACAGAAAGCTCAAAGACCTGTTTGCTCTCACTGTGGTTACACTGGTCACATGGTGGACAAATGTTACAAGATTCATGGGTACCCACCAGGCTTTAAACACAAACAGAAAAGGCCATCAAACGTTCAACAAGTTCTCACAGGTTCAGGAAGTGCATAACCTGGAATTGTTGCAAATCAAATGAAGACTCTGTCTAGAGATCAAATTGAAGGAGTGATGGCTTACTTTCAGTCCCAGCTGTCATTACCGGCCATACAGAAGGAAACAGGAACAACTGCAACTGGGAGCATTACTGCACTACCAGGTATGTCCTTCACTACTGGAACATTAGCCTTTATAGGAATGCTGAGAACCATAGGCAGTGTGCTGGCAACAAATACCTGGATAGTAGACAGTGGGGCTACACATCACGTGTCTCATGATCGAAATATGTTTAGCAACCTTTGCATTACAGTGAACAAAACAGTAGCCCTTCCCACTGGTATGAGTGTGAAAATTGCAGGAATAGGGGAAGTCAAGATGAATGAGAATCCGGTAATACAAAATGTTTTGTACATACCAGACTTTAGATTGAATCTGCTTAGTGTCAGCCAGCTCACTAAAGACGTTAGATGCAGATTGGTCTTTGATGAAGCAACTTGCACAATACAGGATCATATGAAGGAAATGATGATTGGACGAGCTGATCAAGTTGGAAATCTGTACATACTGGATCAAGCATCGCTGTGGAAGGATGAAGATTTTGTTAACACTTCTGTAAATGCTTTAGTTGATAGAAATCTTTGGCATAATAGGCTAGGCCATCCCTCTATGTCAAGACTAAATATGTTGAAGAATGTACTCGGGTTACAGAATTCAAATAAAGAAAGTTTTCATTGCAAAATTTGTCCACTTTCCAAACAAAAGAAGCTGTCTTTTGTTTCACACAACAATGTCTGTTCTGCAGCTTTTGAATTGCTGCATATAGATACTTGGGGACCCTTCTCAGTCACAACGAATGAAGGATATAGATACTTCCTCACCATAGTAGATGATCATACTAGGATGACTTGGATTTACCTGTTAAGAACTAAGGCAGACGTCTTGACTATTTTCCCATACTTCATAAGACTCGTAGAAACGCAATACAAGGCCAAAGTAAAAGGAGTGCGTTCAGATAATGCACCTGAGCTGAAGTTTGAGTCGTTATACAAGTCTAAAGGAATCATGGCTTACCACTCTTGCCCCGAGACACTAGAACAGAACTCAGTGGTGGAAAGAACGCATCAGCACATACTAAATGTGTCAAGATCTTTGATGTTTCAGAGTCAAATGCCTCTAGAGTATTGGGGAGATTGCGTATTGACTACATTGTTCTTAATAAATTGAATGCCTGCTCCCTTATTAAGTGAGAAGTCTCCTTTTCAAGTATTGACCTCAAAGTTGCCTAACTACTTCGACATGAAGGTGTTCAGATGTTTGTGTTATCGATCCACATCCTCAAAAGGAAGACATAAGTTTCAACCAAGAGCAGTACCAAGTGTTTTTCTCGGTTATCCTCTGGGTTACAAAGGGTATAAAACCCTGAACTTGGAAACAAATGAGATTGCTATTTCTCGCAATGTAACCTTCTTTGAAGATATTTTTCCTTTTAGAGCAAACAAGGAAGCAACCACAGATTTTGATAGGTTGATAGAGCCCAACATAGAGAGACATTTTGTCAGCAACAAGGACACTGTCACTTGTGAAGATGACAGAGACATGGAAAGTGGTAAAGAAGAGATAGAACTGGACAAAGATGAGACAAGCAGTGTCACAGACAGAACAGATGGTACAGAAAGGAGCAAAGATATGTATGAACCAAGCACAGATTCAACTGATGCAAACACTAAACCAACTAGTAGCGCACAAGATGTGGAAGCAGTTTCAAAGACAGAGAAGTGAGTGACAAGGCCACCAGCTTACCTTCAGGACTATTACTGCAACAATAGCACAACCTCCATCCCCTTTCCTCTTATAAATTACATGTCCTATGCTCATTTATCCGATGAATATAAAGTTTACATCAATGCTGTCAACATACTTGGGGAGCCTTCTTCATTTACCCAAGCTAAAAGATCTGATGAGTGGATAATGGCAATGAATGAGGAATTGAACGCACTGCAGAAGACAAACACGTGGAGTATATGCTCACTTCCTGAAGGTAAACGTGCTATAGGGTGTAGATGGATCTACAAAACAAAATTGAATGCAGATGGAAGTCTAGAAAGGTACAAAGCCAGACTAGTGGCCAAGGGATATACACAGCAAGAAGGTATAGATTTTTTTGATACCTTCTCACCAGTGGCTAAAATGACCACTGTCAAAACCCTTTTGCCAGTTGCTGCAGCAAAATGATGGAACTTGAACCAGATAGACATATCAAATGCTTTCTTGAATGGAACGTTGGAAGAAGAGATCTATATGCATCTTCCTCCGGGGTACACAGCAAAGAAAGGGACTGCTCTTCCGTTTAATCTAGTGTGTAAGTTGCAGAAGTCGATATATGGTCTAAAGCAGGCTTCACGGCAATGGTTCCTCAAGTTTAGTGAAACCTTGGAAGCTTTAGGATTTCAAAAATCTTACACTGATCATACTCTATTCACAAGAAGCAAATCAGGGAAGTACATGGCAGTTTTAGTTTATGTTGATGATGTGATAATAGCATCAGATGACATTATAGAAACTGATCTGTTGACTAAGAGTCTAGAAGTAGTCTTCAAGCTGCGAAATCTAGGACCTTTGAAGTATTTTTTGGGCCTTGAAATAGCAAGGTCACAGTCGGGAATTTCTGTTTGTCAAAGAAGGTACACATTGGAGCTGTTAGACGAAGCAGGGATGTTGAGTTGCAAGCCATCAACGATACCTATGGATCCAAGTCAGAGACTGAGCCTGTACAGTGATGAAGAAGCCTTGAGTGAACCAGACAGGTATAGGAGACTGGTCGGGAAGATGATGTATCTGACAATAACAAGGCCAGATATTACATTTGCAGTTAACAAGCTCTGACAGCTCACTAGCAATCCAAAGCCTTCACACCTCAAAGCAGCCAACAGAGTCATGCAGTATCTGAAAGGAACGATAGGCCTAGGACTCTTCTACTCTGCAAAGAATGACCTTACTCTTAAGTCTTTCACTGATGCGGACTGGGGATCATGCCCAGACACGAGAAGATCCACATCCGGGTTCTGTATGTTTCTTGGCACAGCTCTGATCTCTTGGAAGTCAAAGAAACAAGCAACCACCTCTATGTCATCGGCAGAATCAGAATATAGGGCCATGGGATTTGGAGTCCGAGAGGTACAATGGTTGATCAATTTGTTGGCAGAATTACAAGTTCATCAATCAAAACCAGTAGCTTTCTACTGTGACTCAGTTTCTGCAATACACATTGCCAACAACCCTGTTTTCCATGAGAGAACAAAACACTTAGAAAGAGACTGCCACATAGTTAGAGAGAAAATACAAAAAGGAATGATCAAAGTTCTTCATGTCAAGTCGGAGAATCAGTTAGCAGATGTATTCACTAAAGCATTGTTTCCAGCACCATTCAAAAACATAATCACCAAGATGTCACTAACTTCATTATACTTGCCATCTTGAGGGGGGTTATTGGTTATATACCGGTTTCGGTACTTAGCTTAGCCGGTTAAATACATTTAACCGATTCGGTTAATGTAAAATGTTTGTATATAAGACTATGTTTTACATCGATTACAATAAATGAAATCATTCAGTTTTACATCTTCTTGTTTCTTCTTCTCCTTCTTCTTGCTTCTTCTTGATCTTTGTTCTTCCATCTTCGTAACACAAATCTTGTTGAATAGTATACAAGAGATGGAAATTTATCTGCCTCATATGACTTATTGCAGTCATTAGAATACAAGAACATAAGCTTACCTATATCGGTTTTTAAGAACCTCCTAGCAGCAGCCGGTGTGCAGAACGATATCAAGCTTTCTTGCAGAGTATTCAGAGAGCTCTTGCTCACGGCTAGTAATGTCCCCCTGAGTTCAGATTGTTATCTTAATCTCTCCAGAGCCTTCATTAACACATATGATTGCACGCATATGTCGAGTCTTCTCAAATAAATATCAGATTCTTCTCTTCCATGCAAGTTGATAGTAATAAACAGAATCATCCTTGCATTTGCTCAATCTAGACAGATAGATAAGATCCTTTTGATACTTGAGTTGATGAAAGAGTGGGAATGTAAAGAAGATGTGATCACATAAAACTTGGTTTTGGATATCTTAGGCCGAGGTGGCCTCGTGAACAAAATGCTCGAGTTATTGTCATCAATGAAGGAAGATCTTGATGTATCCCTATCATTACATACAACACGTTGTTAAATGGGTTAATGAAACCTTGTAGATTTGATGTGTTTGGTGTTATACAACGAAATGGTTCATTGTGGAATTGAACCAGACTTTCTTAGTTATACTGCAGTGATAGACTGTTTGGGTCGGTCAGGGAACATAAACGCAGCGTTGAAACTTTTTGATGAGATGAAACAGAAACAGGTCCGACCATGGTCTCTGTTTACCGAGCACTACTCGATTGTCTGAAGAAGTCGGGAAATTTTCAGAGAGCACTGCAGCTTTCAGATGAGTTAAAGAACACTTCCTCATTAGATTTGGCAGGTCCACAAGATTTCAAGAGACACTTGAGATCACAAAGACGTTAAAACAGCCTGTTTACGCTGTTTCAATTCTGTAAGATACATGTATGAAATCAAAGCAATTCTTTAAATTTGATTATGGTTTTACTTAAATTTAAAGAAAAGAAAATGACAATGAAGGTTGGTAAAGTATAAATGGATGACAATATGACCAGTCTAACTTTGCATACTATAGAAGTACAAAATGTGTCAAAGTTTCTCTTTGGAAGAGAAAAGATAATTTGGGTGCCGGAATCTGAGATTTCCACCGGCGATCTGGAGGTTGATATATGCCTGGAGAAGTCTGCTAAATTACGAAAAATAGCCTTAGGTGCCTCTTTTCTTACCATAGCTTGGTCTTGACCCAGAAAAGGAGGAAAACAACCCCAAACACAATTGCGACTGGTGCCCATTTCCTGATCAAAGCCTAGTTTACAAAAATCAATGTTTCAAAACCTTATGCAAACGATATGCGCATTATACTGTCTTTCATGATCACCAGAAGCGATAGCCTCATAACGTGTGATCATGTTGCAATGTGTAATATGAGGTAAAACTTACCTGACGGTTCAAATCTTTAGCCTTATCAGCATATACACGAGATTCAGATGTTAACCGGCTTGACATCTCGCTTACCTCTACAATAAAAATAACAAGGAATGGTACATAATAAGCGTATTGCTCTGCTGATCATAACAAATGCACAATTACTGATTCCGGTTCTCCTTATCTAAAACTTAAGTAACTAATCATATGAAGAGGAATGGATGGGACTTACGGTCCAGCTTTTCACCAACACCTAAGACTTCCTGAACATTCCGGGTCATAATCTGATGGACCTCATAGAGTTCATCATTCAACTTGGCGATATTTCGCTGAGTGCGAGTGTCTTGGTACAGTTTCTTGGTTTTCTGTATGAAGGTATCTACAAAAAAAACACAACGGGGAAGAAAGAGTGAAAACCCCTGAAAGGTTATGTTTCCAAGATACTGATGAATAGAGAAGGGAATCTACACTGCACATACCAAATTTAATAAAGGCATAAGGTCGAGCAGCTGTTTCGATGTGAGGCCCATTGACACGTTCAAATTCATTCTTCAGGTCTTCCAGGTATTGGAAAGCGAGTTTCTTTGGGTAAGAGCGATCGCACATTGTCAAGTAGCAAACACGTCCTTCTATGATGTAACTAAAATTTTCTGATCAAGGAAGCCTCTTTCACCTTACTTTCAAGTACGTAGTATGCCAATATGACAAAGACGGTCAATCATAAAAAAGAGTTAACCATAATGCAAGAGGACTTAAACGTATTGCAAGCCAGAAACAGGTCAAATCTACCAGGTTTTCAGGAAAACCTTCTCAAAAATTAAATCCAGACTAAATTTTAGTCAACTTGGTGAAATCCTTATGCTTCTAGTACATAAAGGGGTGAATTACCTGCTAAATTTCTCAAAAGAGAGACTAAATCTAGATGTAACTCTTAATGAAACATCAATATGAAATCTACTATCAACAAACTTTCGCACGCTTGATATAGAATTAATAAGTAATGACGAAAGGGCAATTATTAAGGATACTGGAAAACATAGGGGCCAGTTTCGACTGACATTCTTGAAGCTTCATTTTGACCTCTGGAAAGATTTTTAAAGAGAGCTTTGACCTGTTGCTTATACATGTCAGAATCTGGTAAGTCACGACCATCATCGAGCCCCTCTGCTAGAGGCAGCCCGTCAGTAACACGAGCTATCAATGTCATTTTCACCATCTTTGCCTTATTCCTTCTCCGATAACAAATTCACTGCAATATCATTAAAATTCAAACACAAATATGAATCCTGAAATCACAAAGCAATCTTCATTATCAAGACTCTAGATGTAAGGCAGGCAATTGACCCACGCATTAGCTGGAATGTATAAAAACACATAGTAATCATCGGAAATGAAATATCTTGATTTTCCAACAATGAAAGTTCGAAATATCTCTTCTCTATTTGCAATTCAGTTATTAAAGACATGAAGAACCATCCAGATGTGAGATGCAGAATCAACCAAAGCAACTTCCAACTTGAGTGTCACCAAAGTTTTGGTTTTCCACATTATAACAATTGACCACAGAATCATCTATAACCAATTTCGAACAAACTTCAGTGAAATCAAATCCAAAATCTATCACAAATTTCTGCATATTCGACATTCGTAATCTGTATATGACAACTCTAGACATCTGACAGCCAAGAGAAAAAAATCAAATGTGAAACAAACCAAAGATCTAATAAGAAAATCGAGTAATGTCAAAATGAAAATTAATAACAAAATCGATACACATATAAAACGGGAAATTAATCAAAGAGCTACAAGCTCTCAGGTAACATCCAATCATCCAAAGAACGTCCTAAAGTTCTGATCCCAAACGGAAGTAAATCTCTTAAAAGTCGTAAAATTGAACGAAAATCTACATGCTGTGTAAGTATAGGAAACAGAAAATCGCACATAAATATGGATTAAGAGAAACCTGATACGCGCATTCAATAGGTTCTTCTGGATTCAAAGATCTGAGCTCCAGGAGAAGACGATGATCGAAGAAATGAGAAGTATAATTTTTTAATAAAGGGTTTATCAAGGGGGGTTGATTTATTATTATTATTTATTCTTTATTCTTTATCTTTTTTATTCTCTGTTGTTCGATTTAAAATTTATAACGATCTACGTTTGCCGGTGATTGGGTTAGTGACGTGTTTAGCTGACATGTCTTGATGACGTGGCGCATTAGATTTAACTCCACGAACGCGACGTTTGCGATGGTAGACGCTCGTAAAGCATTCGGAACGTATAACGTTTGTATCGGTACTCTTTAATTTGTTCACGTCTTGACAATATTACCGATCAAAACCGACCGGTTCATAAGTTATCAAGGTCCCTCTTACTGGTCCAGAAGTTTGCGACTCGCTCAAATCTAATCACTTTCTTCTACGTCGAGCCTCTCTTCCTAGCTCAAAAATCACAAATCGTCATCTTTTTGGCACCGGATTTTGAAATCGAGAACCATCTTCCGTTGATCTCTGTCTCTAGTGTCTTCCTCCGACTTCCTGTTGCGACTCTTTCGGACGAGAAATTTAAACGTTACCCTTGTTTCCTCAGATGGATTCGTCTTCCATTTATAATTGAGTTCAATTTCTGTCGGAGTATTACTTTAATTTATTTCTCTTCAACTTTGGCAAAGCGAACTCTTGCTATTCTCGAATTCGAGCTCATGATCAATGGCGAAAGCCATGGAATCTAACTCGAAGTGAGGAAAGAAACAATCTTGATCAAATACGCTATCTCCTCACGACTCCTCGTTATGTTCTTAACCATTTTGTGGCGGAGCTTACTCCAACCCTACGATACATCCGCTGCATTAAATCCGCCTTGCCTGTATCATAAAGATGTTGCCGAAGCAGAAGATTCTCCTCCACTTTTTGTTGCCAATGCAGCAATCTCGAAGACCCTTGAAAATAGCATTGTCTGGGATAGTGTGTACTTTGTTAGAATTACGCAGTGTGGGTACGAGTATGAGCAGACTTACGCCTTCTTGCCTCTGCTTCCTTTCTGTATCTCGCTTCTCACTCGCACAGGTTTTGGGAATTAGATCTACCCACTTAAACTTTTCTGTTGTGGCATTAGATCATTCCCGTCATTACTGTTTATTTATGGATTCAGTTTTTGCACCATTGGTTCCATGGATTGGTCTTCGAGCTGTTATGGCGTTGTCTGGTTACATTGTCAGCAACTTAGCGTTCATATTTGCTGTTATCTATCTATTCAGGTACTTCTGTAACATATATCTAAAACCCGTTATTATCTTAGAATTCTTGTATTGGCCTCTGAGTTCTGTTAATTATATTGGTCATTAATGGTGCTTGCTATTTCGAAGTCTCTTACATCAGTCATTGCTAATAGGATTTCAGTTATTATCTTGAAGGACACTGAAGCATCATTCCGAGCTTCAATAAAGTTCTGTTTCAATCCGGCGTCCATATTCTATTCTTCAATGTAATGTATTCGAGTAATGATCTCTTAATTGACTTAAGAAAGTAGAAATGTTCACTTTTGTCAGAATGGTAACTGACTAAAGAAAACTGTTTCAATGTGACTTTTCCAGATATTCAGAAAGTCTGTATGCTCTTTTTTCTATTGGGGGCTTTCATCACTTGTTATCTGGTACCAGCAATGTAGCTGTTCTCTGGTTTGCACTCTCTGGTCTAATGGAGTTCTTAATGCTGGTTATATCTGTTTCCAGACTATGCATCAGGCATATGAAGCTTTATATCAGAAAAGGCGTATTTCTGTAAGTTAATACATATTTCATTCAAGATTCAGAAAATTTTGCTGCCACTCAAACATCGGATTCTGTTGATAGTAGGATCATATTTTTCCGCACAATTTAGAACCCTCTAGAAGATAGAAAAGGAGACAGTTGAGTAACCTTTTTAGTGTCTTTGTTTTCTATTTTATAACGGAGTCCTATTATACTGTTTTGGTGGTATGCTAGTTAGTGAAAGGTTGCAGTAGAAGTTTTCGTTTATTTAGAATCTTTCAGATCAGCTGCTTGCTCTATCATGTAATAATCTCTGAGTGGTTAAAGCTTGTCTCTGTAACTTGGGGTACACTCGGTCTTGTTCCTCAGAATGATTTGTTTCCCTACCCAGTTGACTATGCAGCTTTTAGTTACTGGATTTCTTCAATGTGTATGTATTTGTCTACCTTTTGTGGCATTTCAAGCATACGGATTCTACAACATATGTTATGGACATAAGCCAGATGAATTGCGGCCTTGGTGTAAAGGAAGGATACCTTTGCTGTACAACTTTGTTCAAAGTCATTACTGGTAATTACTTTCTTACAATATGTTTGTCTTGTTCTTGCAATTATCTTTCTTCTATTTGATTTTGAGCCTCTAATTACTTGTGCTGATTACAATTAATTGACAGGGGAGTAGGCTTCCTAAGATACTTTCAGTTTAAGCAGCTCCCAAACTTTCTGCTTGCTTCCCCAATTCTTTCTTTGGCTGTGTGTTCCATAGTGAGTTACATGAAGTCCCGGCCTGAGCTCTTCATGTCGCTGGGGGTTCAAGCTACTGAGAAAGAAAAGAGATCTGGTGCAAGGCTTTATTCTTTGAAGTATGCAGTTGAATCAGATGTTACATCTTCAAGAAGTGAAGGTATCATTTATTCTTTATGTTATATTATAATACTAAGATCAAACGTTGATAGATCCTCTCACTCTATCTTAGGCAACGAAAACCTAGCAAAAAAGAGGAGATTACAATTACTACTGTAGCTGCAGAATCCAACTGGACCGAAAATTCAGGATACTTTTCAGCTGATGCTTTCCCATTTGTCATACACTTGGGTTTAATGGCAGTTACAGCATTCTTCGTCATGCACGTTCAGGTTACAAACCTTAAAAACATAAACAGAAAACTCTTTGACAATATGCAAATTTAAGGAGAAATTAAGGTTTTAATGAGACTGTCGTCATGTGTGTTGTATTAATTACAGGTTGCAACACGGTTCTTGTCAGCAAGCCCTCCTCTTTTCTGGTTTGCATCGTATATGATTACTTCTCCTAAACATAGTATATGGGGATACTTGATTTGGTCATATTGTGCAGCCTATATACTTCTTGGCACTTTGCTCTTCTCAAACTTTTATCCCTTCACTTGATTGAGGCTTGAGTATAAGTTACTGGTTTCTTGTCGTGAATCATGTAAATATCGAGAAATAACCAGTTTTGTTATTTTGTACACGATTGTAGCCACTTGTTCTTGCTCTGCGCAGTGCTGACTGTGATCTCATTTGGCTATGTTCTTTTTGGCTGTTTTTGTAAAAGATTTGACATTAAGGTATGTATTATATGATCGATCTAGTATGCGTTGTTAGTCTTTTTGTTTTGATTGTTTTAATTTATTTATCTCTGAATTAATACCAGACATTTGTATCTCTGAATTAATACCAGATATTTGAATACCGACATTAATCTCTAATCATACTGGAGATAATGTATTGATCTCTCTTCATTATCGCCAGCCAAAAAAAGGATTAAAAATCGAACAAAAAACTGTTTATCTGAATTAAAAGAGAAAACTGGAAAAGATGGAAACCATTTCTACAAGAACATCGGTTTTGGGCTTCAAGACTCCTCGTGAAGCCATCGAATGAGCTTACATTGGCAAGAAATGTCCATTCGTTGGAACTGTTTCTGTAAGAGGTCGTACCTTAAGTGGTACTTGCCACAGCGCCAAGATGCAGAGAACCATCATCGTCCGTAGGAATTATCTCCACCACGTGAAGAAGTATCAAAGATATGAGAAGAGACATTCAAATATCCCTGCCCATATCTCACCATGCTTCCGTGTGAAGGAAGGTGATCATGTCATTGTTGGCTAATGGAGGCCGTTGTCAAAGACAGTGAGGTTCAATGTCCTGAAGGTAATCCCAGCAGGCGCATCTGCCTTCGAAAAGAAGACATTCACTGGAGCTTAAATGTTGTGAAAGTATGTAAGTTTTATTTGGTTTAGTTTTCAGTTTGGAATGTTTTATGTGATGCCTCGTTTTGTAATAGAGATCTACACTTATCAAAAAAAAAAAAAAAAAAACCTGTAAATGTGTATTTCCACCTCACTTTTATTGAATCAAAGAACATCGGTTATAATGGTATAAATGGTAATGTTTTGTGTTAGGATATAATGAGAAGAAAAATAAACAAAACTCAGCGCCCGTGAACTGTAGAATGAGCAAACCTCAATTACAAGATGAATAACAATAAGAATTTGCAAAGAGCTAACCATAAAAACTACTTGAGCTTGGGTTTGATGATTTCAATGCCTCCCATGAAAGGCCTTAGGGGCTCAGGGATCACCACGGATCCATCTTCTTGCTGGTAATTCTCCAACAAACACACCATCATCCTCGGCACCGCACACGCTGTTGCATTTAGAGTGTGCACAAACTTAGTAGCTGGAAGATTCACTTTGCCTTTCTTAGGACCTGTCTGAAGCGGTTCAGATGGGCGGTAACGAATTCCCAGTCTCCGACTTTGGTAATCCGTGCAGTTCGATGCGCTTGATATCTAGTTCAGAAGTTAAGACAGCATGCTCAATGAAGACACTAAGATTCTGTTCTAGTGGTCCGACTCAAATGAGTAAGAGTATAAATTTTTTACCTCGCCAAATCGTCCAAATCCGGGCATCCATGCTTCAATGTCAAACTTCCGGTAAGCTGGAGCCCCTAAATCCGCAGTGGCCATATCCAATGTTCTGCAAATATATAGTTTGGTGTTGAAAATCAATCTTTGTTGCGAAAAAGTTGGGTTTACCATTTAGTTTCTTACTTGAAGTGTAATCCTAGGGAAGTAAACAAATCTTCTTCAATCTGAATGAGTTCTTGGTGGAAAGATTCACTATCTTCAGGTCGACATATGACGAACATTTCTGCTTTGCTGAACTGATGAACTCGGTAAAGACCTCTGCTCGAAATTGAGAAAGTAGAATTTTAGTAAAACCTATGTGTATATTGGAGAAGCCAAGATCACGCAGATGCTACATAGACTAAACCCTTTTGCTAACTAACTTTGTAGCAGAGCCTGCTGCACCCGCTTCAGTACGGAAGCAATGAGAGAACGCTATATATTTCAGAGGTAAGACTGATTCGAGAAGAATAGAATCCATGTGAATTCCTCCTAAGGGAATTTCAGCAGTACCAATGAGGCATTGGTCAGTTCCATCAATAGAATAAACCTATCCAAAAGAATGGAAGCATGATTGAAAACAAACAAAATTGGTGACTTAACAAACGGATCAAGCACACAAATATAGCAAAAACCTGAGTATTGTCTCCACGAGGTTGGAAACCACATTTCTCAACAATAGAAGATCTCACGATTTCAGGGGTTGTTAGGGGCGTAAATCCCTTCTTCATGACTTGGGATAATGTCCAATTAAGGAGGGCCATCTCCAATAAAACTGCCTCATTCTTCAAATAGAAAAATTTTGAACCACTTACCTGCATCAGTGTTAAAAAGAAGAGGAAGTACTTCACCTAATCTCCTTGATCATATATTACCCAAAAACGGAAAATTCTGATCATCACTCTAATGCTTTATAGAAGGAAGTGACCATTCAACCATTCAAATGAACTCTATTAATTTGAACTCAAAAATGTTGTAACTACAACTGCACATATGCGAAAAAACAGATTGATTAATAGATATATGGCCATTGATGATATCTTAGCCTAGCATCTAAGTAGTTGCCAATGCTGATCCAATAACGTATAAAGTGTGTTGCGCTACCTATGAGTAAGAGAAAATGCATACCTCTGAAGCAGAGTCAAAATCAATGAGATCAAGATCCTTCCCAAGCTGAAGGTGATCCTTGATTGGAAAACCAAACTCACGTGGACTACCAACCTAGAAAGAAAATTATAAATTTATTTAGAAAGGCCTTGAACAGCAAAACGCCATAACCAATGCAACAGTTGAGGGGGTTATGACCAAACTAACTACCTCCTTTCTAATTGCTGATGATTCCTCACCTCCAACAGGAACATCAGGGTGTGTCATATTTGGTATAGACTGTGCTACATGTTGTAGCTCATCTTTAAGCTTCACAAGGTCTTCTTCCAAACTTACAAGGCTTTCCTTAAGATTTTTACCTATAGGCAAACACTCTGTAATACTTAAGTAGAAAACAAAGACTGACAAACAAAATGGTTTCTACCTTCTTCTATGAGTCTCTCACGCTCTGAAGGTTCCAGCTTCCCTTTCATCTTCTTTGTAACGTTGTTTCTTTCCTCACGCAGCCGCTCAACTTCCTGCTATCTGCAATCATTCATTAGCTGAACCGAGAGAAGAAAAAGAAAACGATTTAATTGAACTCAATCCCGCTCAAATCCTACACCAGAGACTAGAAACTGCTATAGATAAGGTTGAATTTTATTTATAATGTCACAAACACTCATGAGTAAGTATATGTCCAGAAACTAACAAACAACAAGCTTTGCATCTTTAACATGTTTCTTTAGAGTCTCGTCAATATAACAGACATGATTCTTATAACAATCAGTTCTTCCTAAGAGTAGCAGATAACCTTCTGGAGATTGACCATATTCTCGTAAAGCTCAAGCACAGCTTCCAAATTAGCATTGGAATTTCTGTTCTTGATATTGAGTTTGACTGCTTGCTTATTATCCCTAATCCATTTGAAATCAATCGACGCCTTCCACAGAAGCCTCGCAACTACAACTCGCAAACCGAAACAAATCAGAGACATTCTTCGAAAACAGAAACAGATTTCCAACGAGGTAAACGGGAATTACCAGATGAATCAGTGGGCGGAATATCTTGTACGGCGGTGGAAGCGGAGAAAGCTCTGACAAGAAGAGGCTTGCGCGATTGGAAGTGGCGGGAAAACAAACCCAAATTTAGAGAATTGGGAAATGGCTTGAGGAAGAGGCGAGAAGAAAATGTAGACAAGGTTACAGGAACTGCCGCGACGAATCTCAATTTGTGTACACCCATCGCCGGAGCTTCTCCCTCAGCTGACAAAAGAAAACGTCGTCGTTTTCTGATTTCTGAAAGAGACAAGTTCCACGGCGGCGAGAGATAACGTGGCGGCTGTTCTATAGTAGTCATCAGCGAAAGGTTTTACTTGTTATCCTATTTGATTTGCCACGTGTTACATACTGATTCGCGTTTCTCATTTACTGACTGAATCAAAAATATGAGAGGTATAAATGTTGTTAGATTATCGATTTCATTGCTCATGGTGATCTAAAGATATATCTATGGAATTTGGTTTTTCACCTACTTTTAGTCGAATCACAGTATGTATATCCTGCTATTTTTATTTTTCTTATTCTTCAATCCTCTCTCACGGTTCTTCACACCTTAGAGAAAACATCTCATTAGTACACTTCAAGTCACAAGGGGATCACCAGTAGCGACGTGACCGTTGCCGTCTAGCTTTCTGCTGAGATTGAGGAACAGATTCAATTCATTAACTTGCTTAAGAAAGCAACAGCCGCAACTATCTCGATTGATGAAATAGCTGGAATTACAATCAAATGGCACGGTATGTGTAAGTGATGGTAATCCCACATCGCTTAGACCCGAAACAATGACTAGACAAGCAGGAGTATAAAGAAAGAAGCGGATGAAACGAGCTAATTACTTACCTGGACGGGGTCAACTTGTGATCAAGAAGACGAGTGGCCTAGGCTAGTGACCTCCATTGCACATAAAGGAGGGGTGCTTAGCTTAAGGTCTTCCCATGAGGAAGAGCCTGTGTCATTATTTGCGAACGCAAACCCCCTACCATATATCTTCTCAAATTTTCTTTGTGTATTTAGTAATACATCAACCTGTTCCCGGCATAATTCAAGTTCCAGAACTTCAGAATTGTGATCAATGTGTTTTAGTTGTTTTTGTACAGAGCCTCTCCTAGGCCTAAGCTTATCTTTGGATTCTTAGTATTGACAACATGTAAAGTTTCGATGCCTTAAGAACAATATAAACTGTTTTTGTTGGATAAATTATTACACATAAGTCAAGTTTCTTTCTTTTCATGATCAGGTTCCATCCATGATCGATCAAGAACTTGTACATGTTAACACAATCGCAGTTTGGTCTTAGATGTGTTAAACTTATTTCAATAACAATGGAATAAACAATTGTCCTCTTCGCAAAAGATAATACATTCTCAAGCCAAATCAAAGCAGACGAAAAACAAAAGTTATTTTGAACAAAAGCAAGAAACAAGTCACAGACGAAGAAGACACACATATCATGATGGCTTGTAGTATTTGGTGGCTACGAACGACATCTTCGTGATGCTACCTTCCTATGGTTTCCCACTTCTACGGTTTTCTTCAGATTTGGAGCTAAATCATTGTTCCTATGCAGAAAGGTGCAAGCTTACTCTTAAACAATGTTCGCAGAATGAAACGGAGATTAATGAAATAAAAGATTATTCTTATGCATCTCTAATGAGAAGTTTGATGTATGCTCAGGTTTGTACAAGACCTGATATAAGACACGCAGTTGGCATGTTGGGTAGATTTCAGAGTAACCCATGACTCGTTTATTGGCAAGCTGCGAAGAAAGTGTTGAGATACCTAAAGGGAACAAGTAACTACATGCTCACATATATGAAATCAATACATCCAAAAAATGTTGCATTTCAGACTCAGATTTTGGTGGATGCCATGACTCAAGGCACTGCACTCTTGGTTATGCATATCTTCTTTGCGGGGGTGCCATATCATGGAAAAGCCAAAAGTCGTAGTTGATTTTTCACATCCACCATGGAGGCTGATTACGTGGCATGTTACGAGGCTTCTATTCATGGAGCATGGTGCAGAATTTCGTCTCTGACAAGCCCTTAACTCTTTAGTGTTACAGTCAAGCTGCAATCTTTTTTTCCAAGCATGATAAGATATGTAAAGGAGACAAACACATGGATCTCAAATATCTATCACTTCAGTAAGATGTCAAAAGAGAAAAGATTGTCATTGAACATATAGGCACAAATGATATGATAGCGGACATATTTACGAAAGAGCTACCGCCAATGACCTTTAAGAAGCATGCTGAAAGTTTGGATCTTGAAGATAGTTCCTAATTATGATGTCTTGATTAGCCTATGTTTTGATATTTACTTAAGCACTTATTTTACTTTTGCATCTTTTAGTTATTTTGTTTCCAATATGCACATAATATTGATATTAGTTTTATGAGAACAGAATACGTCTTTATTTAAGACATTATATGCACAACTTTTCCAATATGCACACAATATTGGTATCTTCAAAATCAAGATTTCTCGTCTTCAAGTATGCACAACTTTTTTTGTATAAGACGCAAACGAAGTTAGTACTGACTTGTGTTGTTACATAACTATCTTCACAAAGAATGTAGTTCGACTTCCTGAAGAAAATGTTGTCGAGGAAAGTGATATTGATGAAAGAATGATGATGAAATAATGAAGATGAAGAGTTTTATGGTATTCAAAAACAACACAAAGTACTTGCTAATAAACGGAAAGCAACTATAGTTGCAAACATGTGGGTTGATGTCCTTAATACGTTGTAAATTGGCGTTGTTAAGTTTATGTTTTCTTGTAGTGGTCAGAATAAATATGAGATTTTGAAATATCATGTTCTCTAGTTTTCCTACTCGTTTGGTTTCATAATTTTGAAATAATGTTAAATCATATAACATTTTAAGTGTATACACATTATAAGCAAGTGAGTGCGTATATAGGTTTAAGCAAAAGTTGTGAATGATATAAATGACTGAAAATAATGGTTCGTGTTATGTCTATTAATGTGAAAAGGTGTGGAGAAAGGAAAAGCGATCGTGCTTTTTTTACTTCGTTAAATTCGAATCTATCACTCCATGTGGCTGACTTGCTTGTAGCGCAAGGAGTTGCTATTTAAAAAGTTCTACTTGAAGTGGAAAACACCATCGAAAATATATGTAACGAAAAGTGTTGGAACTGTATAATCACAAAAATTTGGCCAAACACCAAATGTATTGAAACTATTGTTACACGTATGATGGTTCAGTATGTTTCCACATTAAACTATTACTCTATGTTGCCTCTTTCTTTCCTTTTTTTTCTTTCTTTCTTCCGACTTGTATAAAATAAAAGTTGGAGATATCCTAGTGCCCCTTTGGGATTTTTGAACTCTACATCTCAAATACTCTGTTTTTATTTTATTTTATAAGAAATGGAAGCCCTATTAAAACGGTTGATTCTAATAGAATTAAGAGAATAAGACTAAGAGAATAATGGTAAGGAAGAGTAGAATTGAAAATGAGAAGGACTCTTTTTTCTTCTTATTTCTTTACATTGACTATACACTCATATATATAAACTAATATAGACAAAACACTAAACAACAAAGAAGTCTCAAAGAGAAAAAAATGGAATAACCTTCCATCAATCTCGAAGTGGGTGCGTTCCGAGGCGTGCCTTCACATGACCGTTGGGGCGCACGAGTCTCCATGCTTCCAACGGCTCCCTTTTACCCATCGGTCATCTCCAATGGATCTCTCATTCTCCAATGGTGGCTTAGTTCCTTGTCCAATCCTAACTACTCATTTAGGGTCCTCGGTTACCCTCCTTCGTCGGGTTCCTTCACTCCCACGGTTTCCTTCTTCTTCGGGTTCCTTCACTCCCATGCTTTCCTTCATTTGTTAGTTAAGTTAATACTCCTCCTCAAGCTTGATTCTATACAATATGAGAGTCAAGTTTAAAGATTGTAACTCCCCACATCATTAAAACCTTTTAGTGTAAAACCTTTTTTGGGATAAAAACATCTAAAGAAAAAAGAGTATGGTTCATTTTTACGTTTTGGGCATGGTTATGAGCCCAAGTTTTGAGTATATAAACTCACACACTTTGAGACTAGTCGCCTTTGTAAATATATCTGCAAGTTGGTTCGAACTTCTAGTATAGCAAGGTAGGATGACTCCTTGTTCCACCTTTTCTTGAACCTTGTGAAAATCGATTTCAATGTGTTTCGTTCATTCGTGAAACACTGAATTTGATGCTATATGTATTGCTGCTTGGTTATCACAATGCATTGTGATTGGTTCCTTGCTCTCGATTCTCAAATCTTTGAGTATTGCTCGTAACCATATGAGTTCATCCGTGAGCTTCCGCATTGCTCTATATTCCGTTTCCGCACTTGAGAAAGATACAACCTTTTTCTTCTTGCTTTTCCATGTGACTAGATTACCTCCAAGGAACGTGTAATATCCGGTAGTGGATTTTCGGTCTTGTCTATCTCCAGCCCAATCCGCATCACAATATCCCACAAGTATTGTATCTTCATTTCTTCCTATCCATATGCCTTGTGAGTCCTTTTTATATATCATAGTATTCGCTCCACCATTTTCCAATGACTAATCTTAGGGGCTTGTATGTGTTGACTTGCTTGATTCACGGCATAACATAGATTCGGGTGTGTGATGGTAAGATAGATCAATTTTCCCACCAACATTAGGTATAGGTGATTGTCTTCAAATGGAGGGTCATCATTGTTATCCCCCTTGTGTGTTGCTTGGTAAGAATCATTTAAAGGTGTGCGAGCTATTTTGGTACCTACATCACACTAAGTAAAAGATCAAGTACATATTTTCGTTGGGATAAGAAAATACCATTATTCCGTTGGGATAAAATTCTTTTGTATGTTTGTAGTGATTAATTTAAAACATACATACTTTTTTGGTTCAATTATTTCCTACTATATATTTTTTTATTTGTTATATAAAATATAAAATATAAAATATTTTTTATTTATAAGATTCGAAATCACGTATAAATCATAGTCCAATTCTTATTAAATTATTCTTATTAAAGTATATAAATTTTGATGAATATATTATTACCAACAATATATTCTTTACTCAAGAGAAATATTGGTGATATAAATTTCGATGAATATATTGTTACCATCGAAATAAACATTAACAAAAATCCAAAAATAATTGTCAAACTTCATGTTATCGATATGAGGTCACAATTCTCACATCGCAATAAACGTTAACAAAATCTGAAATAATTCAAGTATTATACAAAAAAGTAATATTAATATTATATACAGAAACCATTGTATAGTATAACATAATCCAACTTTAATGTATAGTATTCATTACTATTATATACAGATTCGAAATACATTTTATAATATATCAACCCTGTGTATTCAATAATTGTTTAATAATGTTTTATTGTTAATAAATTTTCGCTAAATTATTAAAATCCAACTTGAATTTAAATGTTTACGAAATTTCAATTATTTTAAAATTAACATTTGTTTTAAAATATTTTATTTTGATAACAACTTTTTGTTATTTTAGACGAAAAAACACAATAAGAATTCGAACATTAACTAAATTTCTTTAAATTGTATATATTTACAAAAAATCTGGATTTGTTAGACGGAAAATAGGAAATATATATTTAAAATCTTTAACTTGAATTAAACTAATACAAAATTTCAGCTATTTTAAAATTAACATTTATTTTAGAATATTCTTATTTGCTACTAAATTTTGAATATAGTATTGGAATCTAAATTGAATTTAAACTAATACAAAACTTCAACTATTTAAAATTAGTATTTTTTTTGTCAACGATATATTGCATTAAATACAACAAAAAAATGTCAAAATTATAAACCAAACACTCGACCAAATTTGGCCAGAGCATCTGCTTTATAATTTAACTCTAGGAATAACCGTTAACGAACAAAAAGAAAACTGAGAACACAGCCTCCGAAACTTCTCCTGGTATTATATGAACGCCGGCCACTCCTCTGGATGCTGGATGATGGACATGACCGCCTCGCAGTCCGTCGAGATCTCTACTTCCTGAATTTGAAGCTCCACAAGTGCTCCCAATACCCAAATCACTGCATCTACCTCCGCGTGGAGAGCTAATAGACATTGATATACTCGCACTGATCCCGAATATATTCCTTCCACTGAATCTGGAAAGCAAATCCAACTGAACCCCGTATAGAGACCAGTATCCTTTCAGGACGCGTCCACGTAGCATTTGTAACCCGTGAAACTAAGATTAGTTGTGGTAGAGAATATCATTGCTGATTTGAGCGAATGATGTTTGGTTAAACTTAGTTCTCGCGGAACTACGTTACCTTTACAGGCCTCAGACCATTCTTTCTAGTATGATATTGTCCTATCCAATATAACTCTAGGATCGAGGTCTTCCTATGTAAAACAGAAAACATTGTGTGCTTTCAGAATGTACCAGATAATCCACGGAAAACTCCCTGAATCTATCTGATGTGGGATTCTCCAGAACAAATAATCTAAATTAAACCATACTGATTCTCCCAGAAATACCCCGGTGTAGAGGGTATGTTTGATAATGCCCACACTTGAACTGTTGGTGGAAATTCAAAAAGCACATGATTAATTGATTCACAATCCATCGCACATCGCTGACATCTAGAATCCTGACCAAGACCACATTTTGTTAAATTTTGATAAACTGCTGTACAACCTGACAAAGTTTGCCAAGTGAAGTGTTTTATTTTTGGAGGACAGTTTAACTGCCAGCAACACTTATATATCATATCCAAAGATGGACCAAAACTTTGTTGCTCAAACCCCGGTCCATCAATAGCGAGCTGATAACCCGATTTGACATTATAGCGACCTGTCGTTGTATAATTCCACCCCCAATAATCATGTCTCTGCCTTATCGGAATCCAAACCGCCAATATCAATCTCACATCACGTGGATCAAAATATTGATGAACTAGTATTTCGTTCCATTTACGAGTGTGTTAATCTATAAATTGATCAACCGTTACATCCGGAAATATATATAAATCTGACCTTATAGCGGCTCGTGGCCTAATATCTGGAATCCAAGGATCCTATCATATCTTGATCTTCCGACCATCCCCTATTTTCCTAATAAGACCTTTTGACACCAAATGTCGTGCCGACATAATACTTTGCCACCCATACGCCGCTGATACGCAGAGTGGTGTCTCCATAAGACACATGTTCTTATAATATTTCCCTTTTAAAACTTTAGCTAATAAAGACTCAGGGAATTCTAGTAGCCTCCAAATATGTTTTGCTAGAAGGACAGAGTTGAAATCCTCTAAGATACGGAAAGCTAACCCTCCTCTAGATTTCAGGTTACATAACTCTTTCCATTTTTTCCAATGGATACCTCTGGTTGTACCAGAATTTTCCCACCCGAACTTTGCTATGGCTGAATTAGTATTTTTTTTAGAATATCTTTTTATAACAATTTTTTTATTATTATTAGACGAAAAGCACAAACAAAAATTCAAACATAAACTAAAATTTGTTACACAAAAAATAAAGAAATATATACATTAAAAATCGTCAATTTTGGCAAACAAAAAATAATACCATTTTTTATGTATTTTTTTTTTAAACCACATTCACCCTAACCTAAAATTAGGTTTAAATGGTATCATTTTTTATATTTAAATGATTATTCATGCAGTGTATGGTAAAATTCTTCCTAAACAATATTTTATGATAATGGGTTTATGAATCTAAATGAACTCATGTCTAAAATCTAAATGAACACAGGTCTAGAACCAAAATGAACACATATCTAAATACTTAAATGAATATGAGTAAAAAATATATATACAAACATTATAATACATCAAAACCTTAGTAAACTGATATCAAAATTATATTTTATGTATAACACAAGTCATCATTATAAACTGATTTTTAGTTTATCAAATATATAATGAATAAATTTGTATATACAAATAAAATTATGAAATAAACAAAAAGTAAACAATATCACATAAAGTATTATAAATAAATATAAATAAGTACATGTGTATATTTGTTTTTCATAAAAAATATCTCATGACAGCACTGGTGATCATCTAATATCATACTAATTTATAATTAAATCTCTTTAAACCACCATACGATTTATTTTACAAAATGATTTATTTTACGAAAGATAAAAAGTCAATTTAAACCATACCAACTATGCTCAAAACTCACTTGAATCTAACCAAGTCTAAATTCTGTCAAATTTTTAAAATTATAGTTTCAATATAATTCTAAAATAATGTTTTGGCTGGAAATGTGTTTACAAACTATGAATCTGAACCAGTATTTCTTGTTGGGTTACAGATTTGTTTGGTCATAGTGGCCTTGTTCTTTTAGTGGTCGACAGCGACATCAATCACTATTTCAGTTTTATGTTCTTTTAGCAGGTCGCTGAGACCAGTCGCTCTGTTGTTCTTTTTGCTAGCGACTAACAATATTTTTAAAATATTTTTTTAATTTTTAATTTTATAGTTTATAATAAAAAGTAATATGTAACTATATATCAAAATAAAAAAATTTAAATAATAAATTTTTAAAAGTTGTAATAATTAAATTTAGCAAAAAAGTAATGTATGAGTTAAAATTTATAATAATGTAAAATATAATATTTTAATTTTTTAAATAGAAAATATGTATATCATTTAATATTTTTTTTATACTTAATATTTTATTTATATAAAAGTTTATTAATATTATACATTCATATATGAAATATAATAATTTATTATCTATTAATATACAATTTATATATATGATATACAATTATTATATTACAAATATTTTTAAATTAGAATAAAGTAAAAAAAATATAGAACAAAAAATTAAATTATATATTAAATTTTTAAAAACTGAAAATATAAAACAAAATATAAAGAATAGAATAAAGAAAAAAGTTAACAACAAAAATTTATATTATATATTAAATTTTTATAATTTTATTTATTTATTAGTTTATATACATGTAAATTATTTATGGATATTTATACAAATTTGTAGGTAGCTACAAAATTTTAGTTTATTTATATATTTTATTTTTTATTTTATTTTTTAAAAAAGTTATTGGTGAAAAAAAAAATTAAAATTTTTTTTTTACTCGCTATGTTGTTCTTTTTGCATTCACTGGTTTAACGACTGATCTCAACGACTGAAAAACGTAGTCGCTGGTTGCTGCGATCAGTCGCTGAACTAGCGACTGCCAAAAGAACATGACCCGTGATATTGATGGAAATGAACCTGGAAGCACATTTACAATCTCCAATCCCAAAGTAAGAGACCAGCATGTTGTTGGACGTCAGAAGTTTCAAACAGCAGGATGTGTGTAAACAATATTAATCCCACATCGTTCAGACAAGAAAATATGACTGGAGAAGCAGGAGTATAAAAAGAGAAGTGGATGGAACAATCAAATTACTTACTTTGACAGGGTCGACTTGTGATCAAGCAGACGAGTGGCCTAGGCTACTGACCTCCATTGCACATTAAGGAAGAGTGCTTAGTATAAGGTCCCCCGAAGTGGAGGAGTTTGTGTCACTATTTGTGGTAGAGGTGGTTTGGGTATATTCTCAAATTTTTCAGTAGTAAATTAATTTGTTTCTGTCATAATTCAAATTCAAGAACTTCAGAATTGCGATCAGTGTGTCTTAGTTGTCTTTGTACAGAGTCCCACATCGGATATAGGTATCCAACTGATAGTTTTTGTTTGAGTATAAAGGAAGGAGGCTTTCGATAAGTGAAAGGCATCGTTGCGCTTGGGGCAATGACGCACCGTATGCGGTCTCAACCGAGGCGCGTCTATTGTTGGTTGAAAACTATTTCCAAACCCCCTCTAACTCCTAGGCCTAAGTTTGTCTTTGGCCTTAGAAAATTCTTTTCGAGGTAAAGCCCTACAATTTTTTGTGCAATAGTTTGTCCTTGTGCCTAGACTGCGTAGGCTGCTTCGATGGCCCAAAATAAAGACAATCTTGTTTTGCTGGACGGTTTTGTTCAACACAAAACAAATTTATTTCCTTTAATTATTAGTTACTTTCCATGATCGACCAAGAACGTGTAGATGGACAAATATGTGAACACATTCATAGTTTGGTCTTAGATGTGTTAAATTTATTTCGATAACAATGAAATAAACAATTGCCCTCTTGGTAAAAGATAGTACATTTTCAGGCCAACAAGAAACAGATGAAAAACAGAAGTTATTTTCACCAAAAGCAAGAAACAAGTCATAGACGAAGAAGACACATATTATGATGGCTTGTAGTATTTGGTAGCCACGAACGGCATCTTCGTGATGTTGCCTTCATACGGTTTCCCACGGACCAAGATTTTGACTTTAGTCCCGTTCTTGTGCAGACCTGACTTCACATACCCCATGGCTATGTTTTTCTTCAGGTTCGGGCTAAACCCACCGCTTGTGATCTCTCCAATCTTGTTTCCGATCTCATCATGGACCTCACTATGCGACCTTGCGGGTGGTCCTGATGAGAAAAAACCGACCCTTCTGATTGTAGGTCCATCTTTAAGCTGTTGGAGGATCACATCCGCACCAAGAAACCCACCTTCGGCTCTTCTACGCTTCCCTATGGCCCATGTGAGCCCAGCTTCAACGGGAGATATGTGTTGCTCCATGTCGTTTCCATATAGACAAAGTCCTGCTTCTAGCCTGAGACTGTCTCTTGCACCTAGACCTGTAAGCCTTACCTTACCCTCGGATTTCTCCAAGATTGCTTTTGCTAAATCCACTGCGTGCTCAGATGGGACAGAGATCTCAAAACCATCTTCTCCAGTGTACCTGAAAACCAAAACAGACACATTCAATACCTATGAGATTTTCAGAACTCTTTTTCTTAGGCTATTGTCTACTTGACCCAAGAAAAAATAAAAGAATACAGTTTCTGACTTTACACGGACAAGGAAACATGAGATCTTACCCAGTCCTGGTAAGAAAACATGTGGAACCATTGATGTCCAGAATCTGGAACTGCCCAAAGTAAAGCTTGCTCAAGTCTTCTTTAGTCAGGTGTTGAAGCACTGGAGCAGCCAAAGGACCCTATATCACAAGGTTCAAGATTGAAATGTAATATTAAGTACAAGTATACAGCAATAACAGAACAAGCAAAAGTAACAACATTTTACTTCAAATTAAATAGCCAAACCTGAAGGGCAAGAAGAGATCTCTCGTCATGAATATGCCAGGAGACATCACCTCCTTTGGATTTGAAAGCCTTCATGTGTTCTTCGATGTGAGCTAAATCCTTATCCCTACAACCAGCATTCACCACCAAATAGATATGTTCATCTGTCACTTTGGTGATCACCGAGTCATCAATCGCACCTCCTTTCCCGTTTGTGAAAACGGTCAAGCTCCCGGTTCCAGGAGCCAAACCGGCCACATCAGCAACCACGAGTGTCTCAAGGAAAGGAACACAATCTTTACCCTTAAGACTCAAACCACACATATGTGCAACATCAAACAAACTCCCATTTTCCCTGCAATTAACAGTTGAGTCCATGATTGAATCTTTGTACTGAATTGGCATACTCCAGCCGGCAAAAGGAACCATCTTTCCGCCATGGGCGACATGGAAGTCATAAAGAGCAGTTTTTTTCAGGTCAGCATCCGAAGCGAGGTAGCGACGTGACACAACCTTCTTGTCAGATTGAGCAAGACGACGGGTTATGGATTGCCCTAGCTGCCATAGACTTCCACCTCTCATCTTCTCCTCAAGCTATATAACAATTTGATTCACAAATAGTCAATATCATTAGAAATAAAATGCAGAGTATTAGATTCACGTGGATTGAGATAGATAAATCAATCAAAGAAAGTCCAAAGATGAGCTCCAGACTGAGCCTTGATGTTGATGATAGAATAAGATTCATATAACAGCAATACAATCTACAGACAAAAAGATAGCATTTTTAAATCCATAAAGCTACGACAAAGATTCGGACTCATTCAATAATCTGTAACAATCAGGAAACTCAATGATCGTAATGAGATCGAACTCCTATTTTGACACAGAAGAAAAAGAAGAAACCATCAACAAATGCAGTCTGTAATCAAACTAATCGGCGATTGTGATTGAATAGAACGAAACATAAACCAAAAATAGAAAATAGTGACATGGGTCGAAGTAGAAATCTTACAAAGATTGAGACTTTGCGTCTGGAGCTTCTTCCAGATTCCTGATACTAGTCCGTAGTTATTGCACTTAGCTGATGAATCGCAGATAAATAAATAAAAATATCGGTATCAATGGCAAAAGGGACTTTAACATATATATTTTTGGGATATAAAGGATTAAAATTAAATAAAAAAAGAGTTTTGTGAATTAAGATAGAGAAGAGAAAAGATGGGTTGGTGGTGGAAGAGGCATCATCAGCCAAAGCAACCGCATCCCCATTGAGTGGCAAGTATTGTTCTCTCTTTATCTTCTTCTTTTCGATATTTCTAATATCAAAAAATAAAACATTTTCGGAATTCAAAAATAAAATAAAAAAATCATTTTTGATCATTTACTAATTTCTGATACAACTTTGTTGTTAGAGTTGTACACATTCTTTATGTTAGCCTTTTATCCATCAATATTCCTAAAGCATTCACAATCTTGACATAATATATAAATATGGTACAACTCAAACTTTGGATTTTATTTTTATTTTTAAAAACAATTTTGTGGCATTTAAGCCTTTATTATTACATCAAACTAAAGTTACAAGATAAATTTGAATTTATAAACGAGTCATATTCTTCTTTGCAATGGTTTGATTGAATGATATACATGAGGAAAATCCCACAAAAAAAAAGCATTTAAAGATAAAGTCATTAACAATTGGAACCTTAAATGTTTATGTAATAGTTTAACTAATATAAGAATAAACTAGTATGGGACTATGATTCAACCAAAGCTGCTTGTTTCTTGTTGTTTATTCATTACAACCTTGAGCTCACTGCAACTTAATACATAATCTTTGAACCAACGCTACAATGAAAGTGATCTAATTAATACAATGAAAATGATTTAGATAGTTTAAAGAAAAGCTGAAATACTCGTAATAATTTATTAATACAAATGAA
Organism: Lepidium sativum; assembly: GCA_023374145.1. Lineage (NCBI taxonomy): Eukaryota > Viridiplantae > Streptophyta > Magnoliopsida > Brassicales > Brassicaceae > Lepidium > Lepidium sativum. The sequence continues at coordinate 44,126 of JAKUCM010002769.1, read as the reverse complement.
AGTGATTTAAGTAGCATCATAAGCTGAAAATGAGCTCACGCACAAACACTTAACGTTACGTTCAAGGAAGTGTCCCGTCATCATCACCACCAAGGAGTCCACCACCACCAGGAAGTCCACCACCGGCTCCTCCACCGAAGCCGCCTCCGCCAAGTCCTCCACCTCCCCCACCACCTGCACCTAACCTTACTCCAGTCCCAGCTCCAATTCCAAGCCCACCGAGACCAGCTCCTCCTCCAAGGCCAAGCCCTAGGCCACCAAGCAACGATTTTTCATCCTTGAATTGCGTATCATCAGACATAAGTTTTCTTGCACCGACATTGGCACAAACAAGTGCAATGAGGAGAAGCACAAGAAAGCTAGTAAAAGAGCCTTTCATGTTATTTCCTTTGTTGGTACAGATTCTTTTCGTTTATGGTAAGTTTCTGAGTTGTGTTGCAAGACCATATATAGAAAATTATGTATACACACATATATGTAATGATTGTGTGCAATAAATGCATTTCGATCCTTGTATATGAGTACAATGTGCTTATACAAATTATTAACCTGATGATCAAATCAACCAAGATGTATTTTATTTTTTTGGTATGAAATGTCAGATTTTGCACATATACAGTTTTTCAGTTTTTAACAGAATATAGAGACAACGAAGAAAGTAATAAAAAAGTATAAAAGTGACGGGAAATACAGAACAACAAACTAAAAACCGAAAGGGAAACCTAAAATCGGGTGAACAAAGAGCAACGACACATAACTCACCTAACCTTCCTTTGAGAAATGCAACGAGTGATCCGGTCTAAAAGATAGCCCTCGATGCTCGGACTAAGAGACGTCTAGCTGTAAGAAGTAACCCGCGAGACAACTGAGCAAGCACTTTTGAGTCCACAAACCTGTCTTTTACAAACTCCTCAAACAAACGGTGGACCAAGGAGTAGGTAGCTGAAGCTCCCCAAGCAAACACAAACAAGATAGAAACAAACAATCCCACCATCTGAACTACAGAGACTCAAACTAAATCGGAGACGACTACAAGGAACGCTAACTAGACACAATTATTCTCAAATTAGAATCTAGGAGATAACAAGCAAGAACGACACCGAAAAAGGAAAGAGGTAACCTCATCAGAATTCCGGCGAGAGAGGCAAAACCAACGGAGGACCAAGGAGGAGGTGACTGAAGATGCAGATCTTCAAAGCACCACTCACATGGAGAAGAGATAAATCTGGTGAACCTGAGTCTGACTACATCAACCTTGACAGGAAGGTGGAGTAGCGGAGATATTGACTTACGTTAAGAACCTGAGTCTGACTACATCAAACGTTATGTTAACGTTTTCACTGGGAAGCTTCTATTACCGATCTAGTCCGGAAAGAGTTTGAGGCGGTCTTGCGTAGACGGATGAACGATTAGGTGGGTCGTTGGAAGAGTAAGTGGAAGAAGAAGGGCAACGAGGCAATGCCACAGTGGTTCAAGGATTCGGTCTGGGAAGGCTTGATTCGGTACTGGGAGGATCCCAAGTCTCAGAAGAAAAGCGCAAACTGTCGAGCAGCTAGCTTATCCAACCCTGATGGGAGCGGTCCCCACAAACATTGCTCCGGCAGAACATCATTCAAAGCTCGGGCCCGCAAACTGGTATATATTTTTACATTTAATTTACATTTCTTTAAAATAATATTGCCTTATTTTACATTTTCTCAGCAAGAGGAATCGGGGGATACGCACCTTGATATCCTTAGCACTTTGTACATCACCAAGAGGAACAAGGCCAGAGTTTTTGTTGACAAAAAATTCGAGAAGCTGTACAACGACGTCACTGCAAAGTTGTAGGAATTGACTCAAGAATGCGGTGATGAGAGCTCTGCATCCGGGGGATTATCTACAGTGCAGAAGAACCATATATATTCTGAGGTAAACTAAATTTTTAATTATTCTTTTAACTTCTATTTTTGCTAAATTAATCTAACATCCGATTGTTATTCTTTTATTAGATCGCTCCCCGTAAAAAAGGGAGAATATTTGGAACAAGTTCTCTTGGCTCGAGAATTGAGCAATGTATCTCACCCAGAAGGATTTTCCCAATCATCTTCAGCAACCAGTAACCTGCGACAAATCATCGACCGTCAGACCCAAGAGTTGGATCGGATTAACACCGAGCTTGCCAAAGCTAAGAAGAAAATCACGACCTATGACCGTTTGTAGTCTATACTCGCCAAGAAGGATCCAGAGCTAGCTGATGCATTTGCCGAGATGAATGCTGAAGACGAAGACATCGGATCCGGGTCGGAAAATTTAGATCGCTCTGACGATTTTTGATTTTTTAAAAACCTTTTCTAATCTTTTTAATTTAATTTGAAAAAAAAAAACTTTTTAAATTTTATTTTATAATTTAAAATATTTTAAATTTTAGTTTTTTTTTATTTAAATAAATTAAAACAGGCGTCGCAAGGAAGTAGCAGCGCATGCCCTCGCAAGGGCGAAGCAGGGTTGACCTCGCAAGGGAGTCGCAGTGCGCCCCCTTGCAAAAGAGTCGCAGGACGCGCTCCCGCAAGAGCGTCGCAGGCCGCGCTCCCGCAAAGGAGTCGCAAAGCCTGCTAGGCCCTTGCGACATGTAACCAAGCTAGTCGTTTGCGACATTTTCTTTCCCTCGCAAGCCATGCGACGTCCCTGCTAGGAATGTTTGTTTGCGTCAAGCGAATTGCGACATTTATGTTGCCATCGCAATCGCGTTTCTTTTGGTCTATTGTGACAGTTTTGCAATGCCTTTTGCCATCGCAAAAGGCGTGTTTTCTTGTAGTGTGAGATCAAAAATACGTCTTTATTGCTTAAGAAACTTACTCAAAACTTAAGCTTTCAATCTCACAATCCCAATGAGTTATATCACACTTTGATATCTCCTCATATATATATAAGAATCAATAATAGAACCCTAATATCTTATTAGGAAGATTTACATATTTTAGATGACTCCTAAAATATAAAAGTATATTTAGATATCTCCTAAATATACTATTGATCCTTATCTTCTTAACTTTAACTTATTTAACATTTTCCCCCTTAAGCTTAAAGTTAGCTTCCAACACTTCCTTAACTCCAATGAGTTCCCTCATCTCCTTGAACTTGATCCTACCAAGTGCCTTTGTCAAGATATCCGCCTTTTGTTCATTCCCGGGGATATGTTGGACTTCTACTTGTTCGTTCTCAACGCATTCTCGGATGAAATGGTACCTGGTGTGAATATGTTTGCTGCGCCCATGAAAAACCGGATTTTTGGTCAAGGCTATCGCGGATTTATTATCCACTCGGATGACTGTTTTCTTACACATTCGTCCAACCACTTCTCCAAGCAACTCTTGAAGCCATATTGCTTGTTTAGCAGCCTCAGTAGCAGCCATAAACTCAGCTTCACAAGATGATAAAGCTACAGTTTCTTGTTTTTGAGAACACCATGTGATAGGACAATCATTTAAGTAGAAGATATGTCCCGTCGTGCTTCTTCCATCATCAACATCAACATTATGGCTACTATCGCTAAAACCTAGTAACTCCAACTTCTTTGTTCTTTTAAACGTGAGACCAAACGAGAGAGTGCCTTGTAAGTACCATAGGATCTGTTTTAACGCTGCTCCATGAGATTCCTTGGGATTTTGCATGTACCTACTCAACACTCCAACAACAAAGGAAAGATCGGGTCTTGTATGCAATAAATACCTCAAACAGCCGATGTTCCTCCTATAGTTCTTCTGATCGATGCTTCGTTCTTCTCCTGCTCTTGAAAGTCTCAAACCGAACTTCATGGGAACATGACTCGAATTGCATTCTTTCATCCCGGCTTCTTCCAAGATCTTCCTTGCATATCTCTCCTGTTTGAGCGTTATTCCTTCGTTGTCTTGGAATACCTCAATGCCAAAATAGTACCTCAACAGCCCTAGATCACTCATCCCAAATCTTGTAGACATATCTCTCTTGAAGTCAAGTATATCGTTAAGCAAAGAACCCGTCACAAGTAGGTCATCAACATACACGGCTACAAAGAGGATACGGCCACTCTCTTCTCGTCGATATAGTGAGGGTTCCTTTGAGCACTTCACAAGATTTAAATCTCCTAGTACCTTGTTCAGCTTTTCATTCCAAGCCCTTGGTGCTTGTTTCAAACCATAAAGAGCCTTATTCAACTTGTATACCTTGTTCTCACTACCCTTGGTAACAAAGCCCTCCGGTTGAGTGACGTAAACAACTTCCTTTAAAATTCCAAGAACCTGCTCAAGAGAAGCTACAATGTGTATAAATTTATTTCGAGGGAGACTTGACAGGAATTTCTTTACTAGTTTGGGCTCATCTATTTCTTTTCCCATCGCCATGGATTTTGACGAGATTTCTGACAACTTTCCAACGAAGTCGTCGATTGTTTCCGTGTCCTTCATCCTGAGTCGATCAAAGTCAGCCATCAAGGTCTGTAGTCGTGCTTCCTTGACTCTATATGCTCCTAGATGCCTTGATTTAATGGCTTCCCATACTTCTTTTGCCGTATCCAGTTCTCCCACTTGCAAAATAAGAGCTTCGGGTATCGAGTTCAATATTAGGGCTATGGCCATATCGTTTTTATCATCTTCATCCTTCCCCGTTTCTGTGACTACCCAAGCTTTATGTACTTTTAACAACACCTTCATTCTTATTGACCATACAGTATAGTTCGATGAATTTAGCATGGGACACTTGATGGAAGAAGAGGATCCTCCTCCCTCTTTTACTCTTGGTACCGTTGATCTAACATCTTTGTCTTTAACCATGGCTTTCTTCTCCTTGTCTCACACTCGGAAGGAACAATGATGACAGATCCCTCTCAGCTCTGATACCACTTATTGACTTACGTTAAGAATTGAGAAAAACACGATATCAAAAATACGTCTTTATTGCTTAAGAAACTTACTCAAAACTTAAGCTTTCAATCTCACAATCCCAATGAGTTATATTACACTTTGATATCTCCTCATATATATATAAGAATCAATAATAGAACCCTAATCTCTTATTAGAAAGATTTACATATTTTAGATGACTCCTAAAATATAAAAGTAAATTTAGATATCTCCTAAATATACTATTGATCCTTATCTTCTTAACTTTAACATATTCAACAGGAGACACTGAAGAAGCACGTTCTGTCAGCAAAGACATGGCGGAGCAACCTGGAAAATTTGTCGTGGCCATGCCATCCTCGAGCGAGCCAATGGAAGAGAGATTCAGTGAAGCCCGTCCACAATGCTTGGCAGAACTGCTAGCAAAGGAGAAAACTGGAGGTGGTGGAGAAGCACAAATACAGGGCGCATCGAGTCGAGGCGGATATAAAGAAGGAGAAGAAGAAGGGGAAACATTAGAGGTTCCGGCGACGATGAGGAGCGGAGGCCGCTAAAAGGAGAGATTGCCGGCTTCAAATTTGGAAGTTAAGGAGAAAAAGAGGAGAGTTGAGAGGAGGAGAGAAGAAGAAAAAAAAGATTTATCTATGCATACTACCAAGATGTATTTTATATACAAAGAGCTAGAATCAACCATACTTTCTAAATATTGAAAAGTGAATTAATGTTGTAATGCATGGAAATGTTAGACCAGCTCCAACCTTGTATTTTATTGAGTTTCTTAAATAAAAATATTATTAAAATAATAGAAAAGAAGGTAAGAAAAAGAGAGTCTCTTATTTAAGAGGTTTTTAAAGATTCATCTAGAGACCCTTAAACCAAATTGCATGATTCTATGGAAGAGTTTTCTAAAACAAAATAAAATTCAAATAAAAATCTAAACTCTTACAAAAGTATTAATATTTTATTTATGTAGAATTTCTAATTAGCATCTCCATATTGGAGAGATGGAGATGCTCTTATATTATTATTATTATTTGAACGTAGCTCAAAATTGGTTATTACATTCTTAAACCGTGTGATTATTGAACATGTATCTATGTTTTCAAAATGCACATTTAAATAACTATGAGTATTCATGTTATAGCCAGTAGACATTTTGCGGATTAGATTTTGTTTTGACGCTTAAGACAAAGTTGCTAAAGACATTGTAAGTGAATAAATATGTCGTGATGGTTAGGTAAATAAGAACATAAAAAGCCCCACAATCCAACCGTTTCTCATGGATATATTAATTGGGAGGCCAAACAAATACCGTTATACTACTTTTAGTCCTAAACCCATACCATATCTCTAAACACATAATCCGATCAAAATCCAAATCATATCTATACACACAAGATCCTTGAAACCTAGTTACGACGATCACATCCGGTCTAACCGAACAAACAAATTTTTGATATTCAGTATAACCCATTCACTTTTGACTATAACCGATTCGATTTACACATACAATTTAGAACCGGGTCACGTACGTAGTAGGTAGAGGGCTCTACATGACTTCATGGAATGTGTATTGTACTTCTCTATAAATGCAATGTTTGGCTTTAGAATGATATAGGTATAGTTGAAGTAGGTGGATCCATTATTGCATTATTGTAACCAACTAACTTGATCTCCCTTTTATAATGTAGTGGCTGAGATTTCATGTGACTACATATACTGAAGATGTAGTTGTTAAATAGAATACTAAAGACATATCTTCGGCCCACTTAATCTAAATTGGGTTCGTCCTGTAAAAGTAGATAACCTCGGAAACGAAGAAAAGAGGCCTTGATCTCGGATATCGGCTTGTCTTATCTAGGATATCGGCTTGTCAAGGAATTTGGCCATCGGCTCATTAATGATTTTGGTTCTCGGCTCATTATAGATCTCGGATTTTGGCCCATCAAAAATACTCAGTCCAAAACTCGTGAGATTCTTATCCAACAAATCAAGAAGATATGAAATAGTCTATATAGAATATTTACGAGATTCTCCACTTAATGATATTCTTTATTGAAAACAGCAACAAAAGTGAAGTTATACACATCGAAAGATATGGTAGAAACCAAACAGCTAACAACAAAAGGCTATCAAAATAGATGTAAGAAATCATTCAAGATGAGGTCCGCATGCAAGAATTGATTAATTGATGAATACGCTCTCCTACTGTGGAGAATGGCCTTACCTTGCCTGTCACGAATAATCCATGTTGCTCCACTAATTCTTGCAACATCATTCCAGGAGGAGCCAATATTGCACTTAATCCATGTTGCTGGAGGTTTGTGTCATCTTTGGTCCACCCCATTGATGTTTGTGGTATGTTGGTGATGATTTGAGGTGGTGTGGTTCACGGTGTACCATTCCTCTGCTTCATCCACTGCTTTTTAAACCACTCCAGCTGGATCAAGTTTAGTTTTCTCAAAAATAAAGACATTTCAGGCTTTCAATATATGCGATAGTAGCCACGGAATTGCCTCCTAATGCTTCAGATCCTGTCTGTTTGATTCAATGGTACGCGATAGGTAATTGATGTTGAAACATGCAGAAGAAGTCGAGAAACCTTGACTTGGCAATGGTATTCCCACAATGCTCCAGATATGCTTTGCTTGCTCACAATGAAAGAGAACCTGGTTAACTGTTTTGCTGTTAGTGTTGCAATTATTCTTTTTTTTTTCTTTTTTTTTGTCAACTTGACTCATGAGATGATTACAAACTTTTTCGAAAACCTTTTAGAAATAATGAAAGAGAACGTATTTTACCAGAATTTAGAAAACTTTTTAGAAATAATGATAGAAGTAAATTCAAAAAGGAAAAACAAAATTGTACATTTATCCATTGTAACCCTATGACTAAATCTTCTCCTCGCAACCTTAGTTTACAGACCATTTTCCCTCTTCATTCGTTGGATTTGAATCTTGGTTTACCAAGCTCAATTGGATGGAAGAAGGTTTTTAAAGGAGAAAAAATTCGATTTGGATCTTGGTTTACTAAGCTCAATTGGTATGGAAGTAAACCGATTTGGTATGGAAGTTTAAAATTTTAGTGAACCGTCCATAACCGGAATGCACCAAAACCTCAAATGGTGGAAGTATTTGTATTCAGGATTAAGAGAGTTTAGCTCAAAGACAAAAGGAACGAGCATTTCACAACTACACACTGAACCACATCTTATTACAGAGCATACTAAAGTCTTCCTTTATTTCATTATCACATTTTTATTCTTATGATTTCGTGATCTCGACCATCGTCATTGCTCTCCTCATTCCAGCTCCTTGAGAAAATCTTTGTTGTCTACCAGAACCTGTCATTTTAACAACCAAACCTTTGAAATTAAAATCTCGACACTGAATCCATATTCTAAAGCTCCAACAGTCACATGGAACCTTCAAGATGACATTTGTTTGATCAATTACTTACTGTTTTCCAGCCATCTGGGTCGAGGAATGAGACAATCTTGGTGCCGATTCCAGGAAGAGCTCCAGGTTCTCTAGTGATCTTTCCTCCTAGCTCTTGGTTGACTGTCTTGATAACTTCACCGCTTTTGTACACATCATCAGTGCCTATTGCAATCTGTTTATTACATTCTCAACCATTTAAATTACCAAAGGAATGAACAAAAACCGGTTAAAGACCATAGAAACATGTCTAAAGCACAGACCTGTGCATACGCATTGCCCTTTGTGTACTCAGTCACGTCATAGTTATAGGTCAGCTCCAATACTATAGACTCAAATTCTTCAGCATATCCCATCATACCTATGGTGTACTGTTTCATCCAGCAAACAGATAATTTAAAACTCGGTAAGTCACAAAAGAAGACAAAAAGATAATTAGTTGTCTACATCGCATCCCTGGTAACTTCACCTTGTATTCTGGTCTCTCAATCTTTCTCAGGAGTCTCATCCCCAGGGCCTGCAGGGAATAGCAAGTGATGTAAACACTGGTAATGAATATATATATATATATATATATATATATATATATATATCATAGTTTCATAGACAGCAACTTTTACTGCTTTACCTTTTCGTAGAACTTGATGGCACGGTCCAGATCACCGACACGAAGCATGACTTGACAGAGTGGTTCTGGAGTTGGACCTCTCTGGATGAGCTCAAAAACGTAGCCATCAGGGTCCTTCACAAAAGCAATGACACTGTTTCCACCTTTTACCGGACCAGGTTCCCTAGTGACAATTCCACCCTTGGCACGGACGGTTTCAACCATTTTGGCAACCTAAAAACGGCAGTTCAGGGACTCACATACTTATGTTGATTCCTTGATATCTAAACTCTATATAGGACAACTTACATCTTGAGTTGAGATAGCAAAATGCCCAAATCCAGTTCCAATATCATATGAGCTAACACCATAATCTGTAAAAATAAAATAAAATATGTTTTCAGAACATAAGAACTGAGTAATATCACTTGTGTTAAAGAGCATAAGTTAATGTTGGAAAGACTAATCAATGTTAACAGGAGACAGAGAGTGAAGAGGTCATACTATATGTCAGCTCAACAACGAAGTTAGATGTTTCAGGTCCAAAACCCATAAAAGCATTAGAATACTTCTCCTCCGGGATATCTCTTTTCCTCAGCAGTTTCATTCCAAAGCACTCAGAGTAAAACCTGATGAAAAAGCAAAGAATATCTTACAAAAGTAAATAACTCCTGTTACAGAAAAAAGTGAAGATTAACTTAATACTGGATCAGAAAAGGAAAGACATACTTGATAGTGCGGTCAAGATCACCAACGCGGTAGACAACATGGAGAAAACGACGGTTATCCTTCTTTGGCCAATCCAACAAGTCAGCCATTTTTCTAAATACCAAACTTGATTCAGTTCTTTACAGTGAAACAAAATACACATTACAAATCAACATTAAAAAGCAGTGACACAGCCTGAACATGTAAGGAGGAAGGAATTTCGTTCGTCATCCCTAGACACTTGTTCTCACTGGAAGTTTACTGAACACCGTAAACTCTAAATGTACCAACAATATCTCAACTCCATATTTATTCTCAACCCAAAGGTTTCAATCATAATCCGTAATCAAAGTCTCGTTCAAATATTCGAAAACAAATCGCAAAACGATCAACAGGAACAAACGTAGAAATCAAATCAAAATCAATCAAAAGAAGACTTAAATTCCATGAATCCCAGACAATTAATGAATGATGATCAAGAAATCATTGGTATGAATCAACACTCAAAAGTTCAGACCAGAAGAAATCAAATCGAGAAACACCGGATTGCTAGAGCGAAATTCCAAAGTCAAATCGAAGAAACAGATTACCCAGAATAACTAGAACGCGAATGAAGGCCATAATCAATGAGATGTAAAACAAGTAGATCATCAGGAACAGAAAACTCACCTGGGAAAAGCCTGTAAAGAACGAAAAGCTAATCACTATCGAAAAGAGATCATAATAACTCAGTTTAACGGAAAGTAGTCACTTAAATAGAGTTTGTAGCTGCTGATGACACACACACACACACAAAAAGAGTTTGATTTGGTTGCCGACAACTTCTTTGCTACTGCCTGTGATATAGTGAGATCATCACAGACGCATTAGAACCGGTCGATGAGTGTTTTTGAAAAGATCCTGAGCGACTGTTGTGGTTGAAGTATAACAGCCATGTTATGGAACGAAACGTGGCCGAGGAAAAGGGTATCTAAACATTTGTCTTTTATATTTGTTTGGTAATACACAGTAACACAGGGAAGGATTCTGATTCAGTATGTGTCGTGATTCTCGTGACTAACAATACCATTATTTTCTTCAAAAAGTTTCATACCAACATCTATCCCTCGGCATTCAGTTATTCAGATCAGTTCCAAATTCTAACTAATCAGATCCATAGGTATAAGATTTTAGTATCTGTTTTAGAATTACATTTTCTGGATCGAATTCAGTTCTGATCTTTCTGAATCCAGATTAGTTTGGGTCCAAGTAGAATATGGTGGGATTCAAACACACTATTTGATATCCCGCAAAATTATAAGCAAGTCAACTAAACCACTTATTTTTTAGTGTAACTATTATTGTTTAGTTTCGATTAGAAAAAAGTTAATGTAATATCAAACTTACCAATTTTTTTGTTAAATTAAATACACACTATTTTTAACTTCAAAAAAGAAAATGAATTTTATGTTGATCATACCAAACCAGTATTATTATTAGCCAAATCACTAAGAACGCTTTATATTAATTAAGTTTGACTAATAGTAATATTAATTTTGCGTTTGCGTGATATTAAACTGGCTGTTTTCTCTTAGATATATACACAAATTTTGTTACGTTAATAGCGTGTATCATTTCATTAGAAGATATTTGTTTTTTTAAAAATGTATTATTTTATTATAAGTAATTGATGTTAGTATTTCTAGTTATTCTATCTGAACCTAAAAACCCGATACAAAATCAACTTGAAATTTCTGATTTGAGTTCATTTTGGATATAAATAAAAGTAACCATTAGGTCTTATTATAGTGTATTTGTGGGTATCGAATCAGATCTAGATATTACCCGATATTCGAATGGGTACCCAAATATTTTGAGTATTCGGATACCCATATTACCCGAATATATACTCGAATAACCAAAAATTTTAGGTATTTTTTGGTATATAGTAGACTCAAGTTTTTCATTACCCGAACCGAAATTGAATCGAAACAAAACCGAATCAGTTTTGGTTCTTAAAAAAGAATAGTTTGATAATAGTTTTTTTAGCAACAATATGATAATATTTAGTAGTTATTAGTTTATTACATCTTATATATTAAATTGGGAGAAACCTTTTTTTGGAGGTATTACAAATTTTAGAATAAAATTAACATATAGTTTGTAACTATCCTTAACTAACTATAAACATAAAGTTGGACTCATTTATTGTGTTTTGTCGGGTTTGGTTTTTCTAATTTGGTATTTTAGCTCTTTTGATTTAAAATTTATGCAAATATTTTTTATATAAAAACCTAAAAACTAATAGAAAAACTATAACAAGCTAAAATTTGGCTCTTTATCTGGTGGTTATGGTTTGAGTTCGAATTCCCTTCTAAGTACATATATTTATGATATATTTGGGTTTGTATGTACACTCTGGTTTGGTTTAGATTTGTTTAAGTTTGGTTGATTCAGTTTGGCTTTGTTCGATTTAGTTAAAATTTCCATTCCTACCGCATCAAAATTCTAAAGATATATTTATACAATTTTAGTAACAGATTTGTGTGTGTTTCTTTTATTCTGCTAATCTTAGTTTTATAATTGGATCGATAAAGTCTAATTTTTAGTTTAAATCTCTATCCTAAATTTTTCTTTTCAATTTTTTTTTTGTATTAGAAAGAAATTGAACTATAATACCGTAAAGATTTGTGTGTTTTATTTTTAGAAACAAATAAATATACATTCTTGTAGTTTTAGTAATTGTTAGAAACAGACATAAAAGTGTCACGATTCACTATTGTTTCTTACTTCTTTCATCTCTTTTTTACTTTTACTTTTCAGAACTTGTTTATATTCAAATTTTGCCATATCGTCTTCACCCACATTTTTATTATTAAATATTATAATGAGTTCCAGTTTTTAAGTAATGGTGACTACATTAGTCAAAAATATGATACTAGTTTTATGTTTAGTTTAAACAATAGAAGTAACATCTTGTTATTGCATTAAAAAAAGGGCTTGTAGATGTAGAAATAGAATTAGTTACTGCCTAATCAAATATTTTGTTACATTTTATAGGTCTGTTGATTTTATTTGTTATTTTAATACATAAAATGACAAATAAATGGTTAGTATTACTTCATGGCTTAGGATTTTATTGAAAATATGTTATTTGTATAGAAGTATTGTCAAACCACAACATTTCAATTATACTTGAAACAAAAGAAGCAAACATAAACCATATAAACTCAAAATCATTTTATCAAATAGACCATATAAACTCTAAAAATGTTATTCTAATTTTTTAAAAAATATTTTAATAATGAATTACAATAAAAATTAATATATTTAGTATTTTCGGTAACATTTTAACCTTTTTATAATTTTTAATACCACAAATTTACATATTTATTTTTCTTACAATTTTTTATTACAAATATGCTATTTTTTCTATAAAAAATTGTGTACAGTGATAATGAGTTGGATATGGATTTGAATATTCGCGGGTATCAAGTTTTTGATATATGTAGTGATAGGATCTGAATTTGGAAAATTAAAATACGATCTAATAGATCTGGATACCACAATATTTTTGGATATTCAACATGTACCCAGAGCTATTTACCAATGGTAGCAATGACAGATTGCTCTATGTGAACACATTTACCACTTTAACTTAATGAAATTACATCTCAAGAAGAAGCCTTTGATAATCCAACATATTTTCATAGTTTTTTGGGGAAGTTATAGTATTTTACTCTTACTCTTCCCAATATACAATTTGCAATAAACTATATGTGCCAAAAGATATATGTTCCTTCAGTTTCATGCATCAATTTGCTTAAACGGATTATGTGATATGCCAAAAGAACTATTAAAATTGGTATCTCAATTCAAAAAGACACATATTGCATACTGCCAACATATAGTGATAGTGATTGGGCAAGTTGTCCATTCACACGTCATCTTACATGTGGTTTCTGCACTTTTCTTGGAAGTAATCTTATTTCTTGAACATCTCAAAAGCATCAAAGTGTTGTAAAAAACTTCACTGAAGCATCGTATACGACAATGTCAGATGTTGCTTCTAAAGTTACTTGTTGAGCCTACTTCTTAAAGAGTTTGGTGATCAAACTTTTACAACACCTGAATTGTATTGTGAAAATCTATATACAGTATATCTCTCAGTTAATCATGCATTTTACAAAAGATCTAAGCATGTTGTTCTAATTTTTATTATGTCAAATAACGAGTGGTGTTTGTTTCAAACTAGAGATGTTAATTTGGGTTTTTGAACCCATATATTAAATGGTATGGTGTTTTTAGATCAAACCCATATAGACTCATTTATTATATGGGCATTTAATTAATTTAATGGGTGATCATTTAACCTAATGAGATTGAAGCTACCAAATCGTCTTCTTCGTTTCATCGATGATTAGGAAAATCGTTGAGGCGGAGAGGGATTAAGCTCGCGAGACCAAACGAGACTTGCAACGTCGTTTACTGCTACTATGGAATCAGAATGCATTCCTTGAACTGTTCTGATCCTCATTTTCCATAACACTCGTCGGACTCTCATCACCAAAATGCAACATTTGTAAATATACAGTTAGCTTCCAAGTTAAATTCTTCTATGGTACTTCTCTTAATTCCGTAGTGTATTGTATACATATCTTATGGAATTTGTACAGTACTGTTAAAGATATTGATATAAGTCCAACACTAACGAATATATTTGCAGGTATTTGCTTTTGTAGCAACGGAGTATAAAACCTCAAAGAATGCCTTGAATCATGTATACAATCTACTTGGTGACATCGAACTTGTATGATTAGCTCTTATGTAGAATTTGTTGGTAACATGTAAAATTACCAAAAGAATACTAGAAACTCTCATAATTAGCTCAATATCTTATATATGCTCTTTGTCCTCCATTGAAGCTACAATAATTTTTTTCCCTTGCTAGTAATGGACCTTTTTGTGGGCATGTTGATGGAGACATTATTTCCTTGTCCTGATTCAAATAGCTTTACATTTAAGATTACTGCTAGGATCACTAAGAACTCTGTCATAAGTACCCTTTTTATACATTTTATATATAATAGATTGCTGCTAGGATTGTTTCCATCTTCATGCCTATGATGTAGATTAGTACCCTTTTGTTGATATACAATGAACATTTTTCTTGTCTATAAAAACTGGAACGAACTTTAAGCAAGCTGATACACGAGTCATTGCCCTTGTTCTCGTCAAGACACGCATTTTATGTTTGTCAATTTCAGTTTCAATTAAACATGTTTCTCAATTCCTTATTGGCTTGTCCTTTATACCTGCATTTATTGTTTGTTTTTGGCTTTATTGTGTTGTATTCTTAATTTCTTACTTTCTGTTGGTCTTCACATTGTATGTTTCTCTTGTATTTTAACTCTGTTTATGCTTCTTATTTTGTCATTGTTACCTTCTATATCATAATTTGTTCTTCATTCAAGTCTCGTTGATATGAGTCATATCCTTCTTGTTACTTATATATGTCATTCTCTTTTGTTGTTTGCATCTGTACTTTTGACAGAAGAAGCATAAATTTATTTTGACTATTTTGGATATTCATTTGATTACATGTTTGGTTGAAATACTTGATCTCGTTTTTGTAATAGAGATCATGAAGCACTTTTATAAATCTTGTCAACATATGGTCAAAATTGTGATAGATGCCACTTCATTGACATAACTACCCACATTATATAGTTTACTTTTTTGAGATAAATACGAAAAAGCATCCATAAGCATATGTATCTTATACCTTTCATATCTATTTTAGCATTATTACTTTGGACGTTTTTTGCTATTCGTGTTTTGGTGGAATATATGTGGGTGTCGTTTTCATTCTTGCAAGTTGTTGTGGTCATTAATGATGAATCTGTGAGATCATTTTCCTGTATGTATTAGCTATTTTTCTCGTGATACAAGTCTGAGTTTGTATTTTTTGTTTCTTTTTACAGAATGGATTTGGGATCTCTACATTTAATATCAATATTAAATGCCCAAAACAAGGTTATCAAAATGAACGAAGAAGATGCTCAGTTTGATCAAGCAGTAGAACAAAGTGAAACTCAATCTCAACAAAGTCATACTCAACCAACTCAAACTTCACGTAAGAGACGCAAAACTTCAACTGTTTGGGATGATTTTGTTTCATTTGGGTTAGCTAATGATGGAAAAGAAAGGGCTAAGTGTATCCATTATGGTTCTAAATTAGTGGTGAATAGTAAATCACATGGTAATTGTGGAACACATTACTTGATTTGACATTTGTCTACATGTTCAAAAGTCTCTAAGAAAATATATAGACCTACATATGATCATAAGGTAGATCGTGAGATGACTAGTGAAATAATCATTTACCATGATTTACCATTTTGATATCTAGAGTATGAGAAAGTTAGAGCAAGAGACAAGTATCTAAATCCAGATTGCCAACCTACTTGTAGACAGATTGTTGTTGATGTCTTTAGGAGATATGAGGTAGAAAAGAAAAAGTTGAAAGCGGTATTTGCAAAGCATAGGGGCCGAGTTTGTTTTATGTCAGACTTATGGTCGGCTCGTTCTACAGATATGTTGTACATATGCTTAACTGCCCATTTTATTGATGATAGTTGGAAGCTAAATAGTAAGATTTTAGCTTTTCGTAATCTAAAATCTCCACACACTGGTGAAAATATTTCTAATGAGATTATAGGGTGTTTGAAAGAATGTGGGTTGGAAAAAAAGTATTCTCCATTACTTTAGATAACGCTACCAATAATGATAGCATGCAGAAAAATACTCAAGGGTATGCTTTAGATGATGAGTGGTAGTGGTCAATTATGTGATGGAAAATTTATCCATGTGAGGTGTTGTGCCCATATTTTGAATCTCATAGTGAATGATGGTTTAAAATTAGCAAAAGGTGTTTTACATAATATTCGGGAAAGCGTTAGATATGTGAAAGCATCTCCACAAAGAAGAAAATCATTTGTTGTATGTGTTGAGAAAGTGGGGATTAAAAGTGGAACAGGTTTATCTCTTGATGTTCCTACTAGATGGAACTCTACATATGAAATGTTATCAAGAGCATAGAAGTTTAGAAAAGCATTTGTCAACATGGAATTGTTTGAAACTAACTATGAGTTTTTGCCTTAAGAGAATGAGTGGAACCGTGGAGAAAAGATTTGTGATTTGTTGAAGCCTTTTAGTTCATTACGACCCATTTTTTCAGGTTCAAAATATCCAACATCTAATGTTTATTTCACACAAGTGTGGATAATCGAATTGTTGCTGAAGAAGTATGCTGATTGTGATGATTATGATTTGGAACAAATGGCTCAAGATATGAGAGTTAAATTTGCTAAATATTGGATGGATTATAGTATCATTTTAGCCATAGGGGCTATTTTAGATCCAAGACTTAAGCTTCAGATGCTTGGAGTGGCTTATAGGAAAGTAGATCCTATTACTTGTGAGTTGAAAATTGAAGAACTTCAAAAAAAATTAGTTATGCTATATTCAGCTTATCAGACAAGCCCATCAAGTGTCTCATCAATTCCGCTTGATGAACTTACTGAATCTCCACTTGAAGATGATTTTGATAATGTAAGTATTACAAAATTAAAAGTTTATAATTTGAATTAAGTATTTTGATTATGTAAATTCTAAGTTGAGTTTTTGTAACATATGATCTATTTAAGCTAGAAAGAAGCATTGAAGCTGGTGTTAGCAGGAAACAAACACACTTGGAAATTTACTTGGATGAGCCAAGGCTAGAGTGGAAGTCTTTTCCAAATCTGGATGTTTTGAGTTTCTGGAAAGATAATCAACATCGACTTGGTGATTTAGCTTCGATGACATGCGATGTTCTTAGCATCCCAATAACTATAGTAGCATCAGAATCTGCTTTCAGTATTGGAGATAGAGTGTTGACTCCATACAGGAACCACTTGCTTCCAGAAAATGTCCAGGCTTTACTTTGTACTCGTAATTGGTTGCGTGGATTTGTTGAATATGAAAAATATAATTTTTAAATTATTTTATAACTATATTAGTTTACTAATATATATTTAAAATCGCAGATATAAGAGAAAATGAAGACAACACTAAAGAGAATTGATCTTGTGGTTATTGAAATTAACTAGTATAATATTATATATATATATATATATATTATGTAATTATTTGGTTTGATTGTTTGAGATAAATTTTAGTTATATATTTAAAATTATTATTTAGCTTGTTAGTTGTGAAATTTATAATTAATTCACTTACATATGGTGTATATTGCAATACATTTGGTAAATTATCTGAAAATAATAATGAAAGTTAATTGAGTAATTAAATTATTTAATTATTGATTCTGTGTAGGATAAAATGAGTTTAAATGGGTACAAAATAATTAAATAGATTTAAATGGGTGTGGTTGGATATTTTCTCTCTCGGGAAGAGGCGGTGGAGGTTTCGCGTCAAGATTGGCCTCTCGAGCGCGAGGAGTTTTTAACTGTGTTCGTCGGTGGATCTAAGGTGTTGAAAGGGGAAGAGAGGGGTTGATTCTCTTGATTATTCGGGGTTTGATCTCATCATTCCGATCTGGTCTCAAATAAGTTTTTGTGCCTTCGGTTATCCCAATCAAATAGCTCAATTATGGGTTTTGTATTAATCGATCTTGGAGTAGCATAGATTAGATGGGAACCTCTCAATCTAATCGCGGGTCGAATTCCAAAGGTTTTGGGAGTCGGGTTAGATCTGCGGTACTGGACATGCTAGTTATATCATTTCGATGGTTAATTTACCATCCTCCTAAGGGGAATGGAAGTGAAGGGTTTGATAATATCATCTTCATAACTCTCACTTATGTTGTGATCCATAGGGGAAATTCCGGAATACGGACTATACAAAGTATCCAAAATCGGGGTACAAAGATACAATATCCGGAAACTGAGTATCCTCTCTTTGGCGTATTGGTTATGCTTATCTATTTTTTTGAAGAGGGTTTACACTTTTCGTTTGAAGCTGGTTTGCAGGACTCTGCACTGTTTCTTTTGGTATGTTCGATATTGATAAGGAGACAGTTGAGAATCCTTGTTAAGATACTAATTAACGTAAACAAATTTTGGTGGTTAAACATTAGGTAAAAGCTAGAAAGAGACCGTGTTAGGTCAAATTGGTTCTTTCTTTGGGAAGAGGATAAATGTATGGCAATTTTAAATGGCTTATATTTTTTGCTTCCAGGGATCATCCTCTTTCCCAATTGAGGGTCTCTAAGTGTCACTCTAAACACAGTTCAATAGAAATACTGGAGACGCAGTTGGAGATCCTGGCAAATGCCTCTTGTAAGTCATCTCAGGCAAATGGATGAGTTTATAGAATCTGTATACTCATCACCGTATGAGTTTAATCAATTTGATAATATTAAGCTATGGAATTTTTGATATCCCGATTTAGACTATAGAGTAGTCAGAGGAGTTTTGGTAGTATCTCATGTAAGCCAGTATGCCTGTCTCATCTGTTTAATATGGTTGCTTTCATTACACAGAATAGGCTGGAACATGAGCAAGTTATCTTATTGGTGTTGGCTTAGCAAATCAATGATCAGCCAAACTAAGTGTCTAATCCATATTTTCGAAACTATAACCGGTGGTGTGGAATCGTTGGTAAAACTTTATCTAATATTAGATATCTCTAGAGCTCAGATTTGGCACTCATTTCATACTGGAAGGTGGAGCTTCCTTAAGATTGTTGGTATTTGTTGTAGGATCTCAAGCCGGAGGTTCTGGTTCGGATCCCTCAGAGTAGTAGCTCTTGTAGTGACGATGCAAGGAATCGGTATTACCACTTGGGCTTACCTTTCACAGAACTGATTCTCTGAAAAGAAGAGACGATGTTCAGATGCGGAAGGTTGTAAAAGGGGAGTCGGGTTTGAACCTAAAGATAAGTGTAAAGAAGTTGTTAACTTTTTCTCTCTTATTTCTCCTCGCCTAATATTATATTAGATTTACAGCCTAATTTATTTTCTGGAGTATCTGTCTTCAGAATCTGGGAAGATAAACGGCACTCGAGGGCTAGCAATAGGCCTAATAGCCAGATAAGGAAAAGAGGACTAGAGAATTTCGAGGTACTAAAGGAAAAAATAGGCATTTATGCAACTTTCTATATGCAAGATAGCAAAGATATTCTGGTGCTCAGTTTTTTCTGTAGAATAATTGAACATTACCTAAGTTGTTGGTCGGAATTGATATCCAGGATCCCAATATTAATTAGGAGACGTCTCTCTCTTAGGTTAACATACCTTATAAATGAGAACGCTCATTGTAGACAATCATCACTTGCATCTCTCTGGTTTTATTGCTGTCTGCAAAAACTTTCATTCATAACTTGTTTTTTGTTTGCTCTTGCGAGAATGGCTCAGTTATACTTGAGCAGAAAGAGTGGTGTTTCATCTCCACCACCACAGCGGTTGAAGATAAAAATTCCCCGAATAGATAATTCAGCCTTACTGGCAAGAAGCTCTAAGGTGTTAATGGGGAGATTGCCTGAACCCTCAAGTTCAGAATGTGGACACCTTTATCTTCCGCATGCCTCAATTCTGGGGTCTGGTGGGTCAGGTAACAGGTTTAAATTTAGGACATGTGAGATTCCAATTTGAATTTGAATCTGAGAATGATCTTAAAGGTGTTTTGGATTATGGATCTACTAATTTTGATGGTTGGATGGTGTCTTACGTCCCTTGGAAAGCATTAGCGGACGCAGACTACCCAACCACTATCAGTCTTTGGATCCGTATTACAGGCCTTCCTTTCGAGTATCGAGTGGAGGAGGTCTACAAGCTGGTTGTTGGATCGATAGGAGAAATTCTCCAGATTGACGTGGGAAAAGGTAAGGTTTTGATCGATTTTCAATGCTCAAAACCTTTGATTTTTTCCTCTGTGCTTGAATTTGAAGAAGGAAAGGAATTAAAGGTGATGTTCGACTATAAGCGACTGGAAGGCTTTTGTTCTCTATGTCACCGAATGACACATACTGAAGGGGTGTGTTATAAGGCCAAGAAAGAGGTCCAATTATCTAGTCAAACTAATAAGGTTAAGAATGGGTTGGCTGCTAGAAACAGGAGTTTCAAAGGCGTGCTTACGGGAGCAACTTCGACCTCAGCTGGGAAAGCACATGTTTCATTAACAAAAAGAGGAGCAGAAGAGGCTAAAATGTATCTAGTTCAGGCCGGGAAAGCTGTTCAAATTCAGAGTAGCTTCCCAGACTTAAAAGAGAGTTCCAATTCCTTTGCATCTTCCAAAAAGGTCTGTCGTCCTTTATTTTAAGAAGAAAACGAGGCAGCAAACAAATCAGAGGGTGAGACTGAGATTTCAGCTGTAAATCTCAATCCATAGGTACTTATTCCATCCACTCATATTGTTGCAGTTCCCGAAGGGGAGAATAAACTGGACAAAGATGGTGATAAGGAAAGAATAGTGGAAGAAACACTCGAAGCTTTATCCTTGGAGGCCGTGATGACCCAGGATAGTGATCTTCCCAAAGCTGAGTTGACTAAAATACACGAGAAGCTGGCTCAGCGCTTACAGCAATGTAAGGAGGGCCGAGTGCATAAACCTCCCTCGGGACGCAGTAAAGTAAACTCTCGCACAGCAACGCCTCTAAAGGGTGTTAAATGTAAGAAAATGTTGGCGTTAGCGGCAATGTCTCTGCGTCTTCCACGCGATAGTATTCAGCAGGGGGAAGCCTCAAAAGACCCGAGTCAGGACTCAATACAGATTTAGATTATGTCGGGTGAAGGAGGTTTAATAAAATGTCCGAATGTGGACTATTTCCTTTTGAACTTTGTTTTAAGTAATTACTGGTTTTGGATAATTTCATGGTTACTTTTATTAATGCATATCAATTTTATTCTCTGGATGTTGTTGGGCCGCCAATTGATTGAATGTCAAATATGGGCCCGACATCTTTTTTAAAAAGTACCAAATTGGACTTCCAATATAAATGGGCTTCGAGCACCACAAGGAATCCAAGTAAATTGCACATTTCGGATCATTATGCGCTCGTTTAAACTATCCTAGACAATAGCATATGATGGTTACACTAGATTAAGGCAATACATGCTTAATATGGAAACAATATGCAACAAGAATTTGTCGCAAGTGGCAAGCTTTGTACCAAGTAAAATAAACAAAAATTACATACAACAACAATCTTTTCTAACGGGCGTATCGGAGGAAACATATACAACCTCCACAAGTTATGAAATTGGATAATGTTATTACAAACACTATGTTGGAACTGCCAGGGAATTGGCAATAAAATTACAATAAATTACCTACGGGATATCTGGAAAAAATATAGGCCTGATTTCTTGTTCCTGTCAGAGACAAAAAATAGCTATTTATTTATAGAAAAAATTCAATTACATCTTGGGTATGATTTCTTAACTACGGTGGAGCCAAAGGGTTCCAGTGGGGGATTAGCTTTATTTTATTCAAAATCCTATCAGGTGATTATAAATTATAAGGATACTAATATGATAGATATTTCTATTGAGTTCACTCGGAAAAAATCTGACATAACATTTTTCTATGGAGAACCGGTACAGTTTAAAAGAAACTATGTTTGGGAACGGTTAACCCGTATAGGCATAATTCGGACCGAGCCATGGCTAATTATTAGGGATTTTAACGAACTGACTCGTAATCATGAGAAGCACGGAGGATCACTTCGTCCTGTTTCATCATTTATGGATTTTAACCAAATGTTACACGACTATAATCTTATCAATTTTCCACAACTGGGTAATTCGTGGTCATGGAGAGGGGTCCGTACTAATGGTATAATTCGTTGTGTATTAGACAAGGCTTTTGGAAATAGTGAATGACATGAATTTTTTCCCCGGTCAGAAGTCGAATACTTAGAGATGATAGGTTCTGATCATAAACCTATTCTCGGACGATTCCGAGAGACAGACTATGTTCCTCATAAACAATTCATGTTTGATAAATGATTCATTATTCTCGGACAGGGTTCAAAGATATGATTGCACAAAGCTGGGGAAACATTTCTAATTCTCGGAATCCGTTATTTGTTGGAAAAATAAGAAATTGCCGAAGGGAGATTTCTCATTGGCGCTGTAAAAATTTTCAAACCGATAATCAAAAAATAATAAATTTGAAAATAACCATAGAAGAGTGTAAGAATAGTAATGTTATCGACACGTTCACATTAAACAATGCACATTTGGAGCTTCAACATGCTTATATTGAGGAAGAGATTTATTGTAAACAAAAAGTCGAAATAAGTGGTTACGGGAAGGTGATGGGAATACTCGTTTCTTCCACGCTCAGACCAAATAACGACGAGCACGGAACCGCATAGTAGGCTTATTGGATAAAAATGATACATGGTTAGTAACAGAAGTGGAAATTCAATCTGAAGCATCAGCTTATTTCACGGAACTTTTTACTAGTAATGGCACGACTAATTTTTCCCTAGATAGCATGGAAACCAAAATAACAGAGGCTGATAATTGTATCATGACCGAACAGGTCTCAGAAGGGGAGATACATAAGGCTCTTTTTCGATGAATCTGGGTAAAATCCCAGGACCTGATGGGATGACAGCGCTATTTTATCAGACATAATGGTCGACTGTGAAAAGTGATCTAGTCAGACTTGTTAATCATTTTCTATGCACTGGTTCCTTTGAGAAAGTGTTAAATCAGACGAACATATGTCTCATACCTAAAACATCTCGTCCTACGAGAATGGTGGATTTTCGACCTATTAGCCTATGTAATGTGGGGTATAAGATTATCTCTAAAGTCTTATGTTTAAGTTTGAAGAGAATGTTACCTAAACTGATTAGTGAAACGCAGTCGACATTCATGGTTGACCGCCTTATTTCTGATAATATTCTTATAGCCCAAGAGATGTTCCATGCTATACGTACAAATAAGGCGGACAAAGGCTGTTTTATGGCAATCAAAACTGATATGAGTAAAGCCTATGATAGAGTGGAATGGGGCTTTATTGATGCTATGATGCGGAAACTGGGTTTTTCGGAAAAATGGATAAAATGTATTATGTTCTGTATAACAAGTGTAGAGTACACTGTGGTCTTGAATGGAGTTCCTCAGGGTAGGATCGGACCACATTGTGGACTCCGTCAGGGTGATCCTTTATCTCCATACCTATTTATTCTATGCATGGAAGTACTCATATCCAAGATGAGACAAGCTGAATAAAGAGGGCAAATTATAGGCATAGCGATTGCTCGGACTAGTCCGAAAGTTTCCCATTTACTTTTTGCGGACGATACTTTGTTTTTCTGCAAATCTTCAGCAGAGGAAGCTTCGACGATACTTACTATTTTACAAGACTATGAAAGGATTTCAGATCAACAAATTAATTTTGCCAAATCATCAACCCAATTTGGTCACGCAGTTCTGGATACGGAAAAAATAGAATTACACCACATTCTAGGGATCTCAAAAAAAGAAGGTATGGGATCCTACTTGGGTATGCCGGAAAATATGGGTGGTGCTAAGACAAATTTTTTTGCTTTTGTGCATGAAAAACTCCACGAAAGGATAAATAGCTGGTCCTCCAGATTCTTATCTAAAGGGGGGAAAGAAATACTGATCAAATCGGTACTAACAGCACTCCCGACTTTTGTCATGTCATGCTTTCGCGTACCAAAAAGTGGAATAAAAAAACTAAATGCAGCTATTGCGGACTTTTGGTGGTCAAATAACCAAATAATCAAAGGTATCCATTAAAAAAAATGGCAAAAACTATGTTTACCGAAATCTGAAGGAGGCTTAGGATTTCGCATACTGGAAGACTTTAATACAGCGCTCTTAGCTAAACAACTCTGGAGAATAATTGAATACCCGGATTCACTTCTTGCGCAAGTGCTGAGAGGTAGATATTACTCAGATGACTGCCCACTAGTAGCAATAGCAATTACATCTCCATCTTATGATTGGAAAAGTGTTATCTCAGCTAAGTCATTACTGCTCCAAGGACTCATCAGACGCATTGGAGATGGCAAAACTATTAGAATATGGAAGGATCCTTGGGGTCCCAGACTAAATTCCTCGTCCGACAAAGATATCGGGACCAATTTTATTCCCTGATATGACAGTGGACCAATTTATTGATTTCAACTCACATACTTGGAAAGAAATTCTGGTCAAGCAATACTTTACTCCAGAAGATTCCCAACTAATATTAGGCTTACCTATACCCCGATTACAGAGATCTGATTACTGGGGATGGTACTACAATAGGACGGGACGATACACCGTTAAGTCAGGTTACCAAATTGAAGAGAATAAAAAGATCATAATAAACCGACGCATTGGACCAGATTTCCAAAGCCTCATATCGAGAATCTGGAAGGTGGATTGTCCATCTAGAATTCATCACTTCTTGTGGCAGATTGCTACAGGGTGTGTGGCTGTAAAAAAATAATCTATCCATCCGGGGTGTTCAATGTGACACAAGATGTACTAGATGCGGCTCATCAGGAAACGATCAATCACGCCAAATTCGAGTGTCCCCCAGCATTACAAACATGGGCTTTATCTACGATCCCGTCGGCGCCATCTCAGTTCCCGACCGGTTCCATATGGCACAACTTGGACTATTTACTCTGTCGAATCCCGGATAATGAGGATACTAGACTATATCCATGGCTGATTTGGCATATTTGGAAAGCAAGAAATGATCATTCTTTTGCGAACAGGGATTCAGATCCCCGTGATATTTTACTTCAGGCAAAAGCAGAACACCAAGAATGGGTAGCGGCTAGAAGTAACTGTAAGGATGATAGTTTGTTCTTAAAAGAACGTCGTTCCCCGAAAAAGTCCCCGTTAGCCTTTCCCTCCACATCTGATCTAAATTTCACGGGTTTGTGGATGCTTCCTGGAAGAATAGAGACTGTAAAACCGGTTTGGGTTGGTTTTGTTTTCCGGATTCGGTGGAAGGAACATGCATGGGAGCTTGCGGAGTAAACAGGAGTTTCTCTGCCCTTCACTCAGAGATAAAAGCAATTCTTTGGGCGATGGATGCTCTACTGGCGATCAAAATTACGGAGGTGGAGGTTCTGACAGATTGCGAGATGGTGTTGAAGATTCTAAACCAGCCACGGGATTGGCCAGCTTATTTACCCTATCACGAGGAGTTTGCTAGGCTAATGTCGTTGTTTTATGTATTCTCTCTTTCAGTTGTTCCTCGACAATTATCCCACGGAGCTGACTCTCTTGCCCGTAATGCTTGTGAGTATGTGGTGAGCTGTTTGTTTTTTCCAAACTTTTCCGTAATTTATAAGATTTTGCCGTTGACAAAAAAAAAAAAAGGTGTGGTTAAATGGGTTTGGGATAAATGGGGTGGGTTTCCCATATTAACATCCTTAAGTTCAAACTGTGACGTTACCAACGCCAAGTTTGAAAAGAGGTATACCAAACGACGACATTTCAATAACACTTGAAACAAAGAAAGTAAACATGGGTCAGTTGAAGCCCAAATCATTTCATCAAATGACCAGCTCATCTTCTTATATTTAAAAGTTTAACCGCTCAAAAACAGATATTGTTCAAATGAACAAAAATAAAAATACGTGAAACTGCAAACAATTATTTATAATAGAATATATCTAACGTTTGTTTCACCAATCAATCTATAAAATTGTGTATAAATGGTTGAGTCTCATATGTGTCAGTAAAATTGTAACAAACCATGCCTATAAAAAACATGAGCTGAGAATGTATGAAAATAAGTTTTATAAAATGAAAATGAAGGTTTTTCTTATTTTTTTGTAATGTCGTTGGAAAAAAAAAAAATGAAAATGAAGTGTACCGAAACACTCTATCTTTGATTTATTTACAATTTGATATAAACATATAATATACAGATTTAAAAGTTCTAACGAGATTATCTGATCTAAGATGCTTAACTTTTAAATCCCCACAAAGCATTTCGCTCTTTTATATTTTCTGAGTTTTTGTTTGTTTGTTTTCTATATATTATTACTATCTTAATTAATAGTTACATTTGGATATCTATGTTGTACCAACAAATAGGATTTGTCGGGTTGCTGTTTTCTATTTTCCTTGTTATACAAAAACCTTATAGAGAATAAACTAATATACTGTAAAGTTATATAAAAAGAGAAAATGTATTCATTTTGTCCACATGATTTAGACACATAGTTTCAAATAATTTTATATTCTAGTAAGTGCTAAAGATTCAGGCTAGATCGATTGCGTACTTGTTTTTTTTTCTTTTTTTACGATTCTGAGGGCATCATCATTTTTGCTAATAATTTTATTAAAATATTTGAAGATCGATTCAGACCAAAATGTGAGATGATAAACAACAATGGTTGGTCATGATACTCAATAAGAATTAATAAATAACATCATTACTATATTTGTTTCAAAATATAAAAAATTTAAATTAAAAATACAATGTTAAAAGTTTATATGTTAATTTGTATTGTTTAGGCCAAAAAAACATATGGTTTAGTTGGGTTATTCTTGATTTAATTAGGCACTAGGTGAAAAATTTGAATTAGACTCAATTCTAATTAGAAAAAATAGGTTATAAATTAGACTATTATCGATCCAATAGTTACTTATTGAAAAAAATCTTGTAGTATTCATAATTTTCAAAATCGTGTTTTTATATAAACATTTTACATGTTTTTTGGGTTTCGAAAAATATCTATAAGTTGAAAAAACTCATTTGTTTATTGTTATCATTATTAGTATTGTTAGTATTGAACATATATACATATATATTGAATAATATTGTAGAATTCTAAATATCATAAAATATTAAATTCATTAAAATTTGGGACAACTGAAAAAGTACTTACCATTATTTTTAATATTTTCATGAAATATTTTTCATTATTGAAAATGACCAAAATACCCTTAAATTACTATTTACCAAAAAATGAGTTTTACAAATATTTTTTCGCACCAAAACTGTTTTATGTCAAATTTTATTTTTCATCTCAAAATTTAGTTTTCACATTTATAAGGTTTACTTTTTTGTCAACTTAACTCATGAGATAATTAAAATAAAACTAAAGAAAATGAGCATTGTTCACAAATGTTTGAAACCGAAAAGACTTTCTCACAGTGTGGGCTAGGTAATTAGCTTTATGGTTGAGAGCACGGGGGATATGGACGACTGAGCATGATGATAACAATGTTTTTATCCTCGTTAGTCAAACTTATTGTAATACAATAGGTATTGAACCAAAGTGTGGTGCTAACACAAGAGATATAACAAATCAATCTACTTCAAGTGCATCAATTTTCAGGGTCAGGTCAAACAGAGCAAGACACAATGGCAGAAACAGAGTATAAAGAAAAATAGAGCAAGTAGCAAAAACAGAGTATGAAGTTCGAAAATCAGAAAGCTAAAGCAGGGTCATGAGGAAGAAAGGTCAGTGATTTCGGTCTGACTAAAGGTTCCTAGGCTTTTCTAGCAACCTAATTTAAGCAAGATCTAAGGTGGAGAAACACAGAAACTGGGTAAACCAACCATTCTCATGAACATGAAATCTCAACATGCTGAGATCTGACCCAAAACTCTTTAGAGATTTCTCAGCAGACTGGCATGATGAAGAAGTTCTCAAATCAGCCAACTAACAACCTAAACAACCAATCTCTTGGGATATGAATGCTAGTCCTAACTGCACCTAAGCTTGGAACCCTGGAACTTCTCAGATCTAGAACTCAAGCGAATCAAATTTCATGTGATCAAGATGAAACTAGCATTAATCTCAAACATAAAGCTAGATCTACACATCAAACACCTAAACAAGTTAAAAACCCAGAATCAGACCTAAATCTACCTTCTTCCTCATGAGACCCTTAGGGATCCACTCGCTCATGGTTATGAACATAAACCCCAAAATTGCAATAAAAGACATAGATGGAAAGAGCATTAAAAACTGAAGAAGAAATGGACTTAACTCCTTCAGATTATTAACACATCAAACTAGATCCAAGAAACAAATCAGAAAAGAGGCAAGGAGAAAGTGAGAGAAGACTTTGCTATTTTTTGGTAAAAAAGGTTCGTTCTTAGGGTCTGGTGGGCTAAGTTTATTTATAGCCCAAGATAAAAAAAGATGATCTAGGCTCGCTGCTTCAGGGGTCTTCAATCACCACGCCAGGCGAGTTCAAGAGGTGAGTCCAGGTTTTCAGGCTTAATCAGTTTGTAGAAATTTGGCCCATCCTCTGGGTGATAAGCGAGCTGGGAGGGTGCAAATCAAATTCTGGGCTTCAAAAATTTGGCCTATCCTCAAGGTGACATGCGAGCTGGGAGGGTGCAAATCAAATTTTGGGCTTCAAAAGTTTGGCCCATCCAAAGGGTCATCCTTGCAGTCTTTAAGCCAATTTTACTCCAGAATGCTCCAAATTCAGCTCTTTTGCACCTAAATGTCTCCAAATGCTTGATGTATACGAAAATGCTCCTAAAAGACCCTAAAGTGCATATAATGCTTTGGAAAAGGATGCAATTTTACCTAAAATATGCTGCTAGAGTGGTCAAAATATGAACATATCACATTACCTGAAGGACCTACAAAGTCTTGAAAAATCGTCCCGGTATGGCATAAATGTTGGCCAAACGTGGGGTTTATCAATCATCTTGATGAGTTCTGAGCAATTAATACGAAACTCTACTTCTAGTATCTAAGGAAAGGCAAGGCAAGTCATATCCCAAAGAAGCGCCTCCATCTCTGAATGTAGAGGAGACAAACTTTGACGAATGCTTTGTGCACCCATATTGATTCGCTCAGTGTCATAAGAATAACAATACCACCAGACTAGTGAATAAGTCGGTAGCTTTCCAAGAAGCATCAACCATACATCGATACCCAGTGAAAGTTGGGTTGACTGCTAATGGTCTTGAAATTTCTCGTGGGAAGGTAGTGGTAACACATTATCGCACCCAACTCGATTCCTTTTCATTGATGAGCTTCTTCCCCGAGTTTCGCCTCTGTCTCCGCCAATTGGACTATTTCCCTAAGGTCTCGGGCTTTGTAAGAAAAAATGTGTTTCTTAACTTCCATAAGAACCAAAGAATCCAAGGAAAACTATTAATTCCACTTATTACGGATGGTCTCCATAGAAAATGATTAATATTTGAAAATAAAGAGCTTCCAGGAAAATGCAATCAAATAGAACATGGTTAATGGTTTTTGATTCCCCACCAAAAACATCACAGCGTACATCACACTGAATGCTACGCCTACTTAGGTTTGATTTGACCACCATTTTTCCGGATAGAGCTTGGAAGATGAAGTGTTTGATCTTTTGTGGTGCTTGAATCTTCCAAACATGTGTTTTAAGTCATTAATATGAGTTCCAAAAGTTCCAGTTAAGCTCATGGTGATGTTTGTCTCTGCCCAATATCCTGATTTTAAAGTGTAGAAACCCGTCGTAGTGAAGTGTCAGCAAACACGGTCAGGAGCTGAAAACCTAGGAATATGGCTCCCTAGGATCAATTACCGTTTTTTGGCCTAAACAATTGTCGGATTATGAGTTCTCACCAGAGTCGTGTATTTTGATCTATTAACTTTGAGAATATTAGGTTTGGATAAAATCAGATGCAAAACTGATAGCTGGTCTAGGATTCTGGTCCGGTATCCAGGGATCTGACCAGACTCTTATTGTTTCGCCATTACCGACTCATTTAATTAAACCTTTCATAACTAAATCTCTAGCTGAGATTATACTCCGTCACCCATATGAAGGGGAATATAAGCATCGAGGAATCATAGGACTATAACCAAAGTAGTAATGTCCACGAAGGATTCTTGATAGCAGAGAGTCCGGGTAATTGATTAATCTCCACAATTGCTTGTCCAATATGGGCAAATTTAAAATCCTATAATGCTCGGAAGCCTAACCATCCCTCAGGTTTGGGATTACATAATCTTTCCCATCATACCCAGTGAATTTTTTTGGAGTTGCCAGAATTATGCCACCAAAAGTTTTCTATAACATCTGATAACTTTAAAGTAGTTGTCTTAGGAAGTCGGTAGTATGATATAACAGAAAATGGAATAGCAGTTGGAACATATTTGATGAGAACCTCTTTTCCATCTTTTGAAAGGAACTTAGTTGACCAAAAGTTAATCCTAACATTTATTTTCCATCTCTCTCTTCCAGGCAAAAACTTTATGAAAACTTAGAGATCTTATAAAACATTATAGATAATATATTTATAAGTTATCTTATGAAAACTTATGAAAATTTAATATATAAATTATCTTATAAAATCTTATAAAAAATAATTTTAAAGTTTGAATTTAAAATTGGTATATAAAATGGTTAAAAATCTTATAATGTTAAGTTATACATATTATTTTAATATTTTATTTTTGTATATCATTTCATATACAAGCTTATAAATCTATAATACATTACTGTCCTATAAATTGAATTTTTAATAAAATAACTTATAAATATACTATTTATATTTTATAATTTTTTTATAAAATCTTATAATTTCATTTTCCAAAAATGTTAGCGGAAAAAAGATTAAAAAAATATCATAAAAAATGTTTGAAGACATTTTTATTATTTTACATTAGCGAAAAGCATTTTTTGTAAAAGGATACAACAAAACATAATATTTTAGATAAAATTTATATAAATTTTTTAAAACATTTTAAATTTTAAGATAGAGGGAATACTTGTCTAATATTTCTTAAATATTTATTTGGTTTTTTAAGTTATCTAACCCTACGATGCGGACCAAGATACCCTGTTCTTGTGGGATAACCAGAATCAACCAAAAAATACTTTTCATTCGGCGGATGTGGAAAAGAAATTTTGTTTTTGGCACAATGTGTCAAAACCTTTGTATCGTGAGCTCTGCCTGGAACACTCACATATGCATATATGAACTTCATCTCGAAGTTACATATAGCGAGAACATTAATTGTAGGCTCTGATTTTCTACCTATGTAAGCTTCTGCATCTCTAC
The DNA here is from genome assembly GCA_023374145.1 of Lepidium sativum. Lineage (NCBI taxonomy): Eukaryota > Viridiplantae > Streptophyta > Magnoliopsida > Brassicales > Brassicaceae > Lepidium > Lepidium sativum. The sequence continues at coordinate 12,514 of JAKUCM010002769.1, read as the reverse complement.
TAGAAACCCGAACCGAGATATGTGTTTCATCAAGTGCTCCAATAAAATCTCTAAAATAAGGCCAATATCGACTATCATTCCTCAAAACTGAGCTTACCCTTGTGAACTCGCCTTCTATAGGTTTTATCGAATCTGCTGCATACCTAAGGATATCACTCAAAACTTCGTCAAACTTTCTTTTTACTGTATCCAAAGATCGTTGATATCTTAAAGCAATACTCCTCATAGTCTTATCTTGACCAACTACTTCAAGAAACATTGCTACCTTCCACTTCAACATAGACATTGTTACTCTCTTATAGTCCATAGTGTGTAGTTAACATCCTACACAATGTTTCAAATGTTCTCTGGTTCATTCGTATGATATCATGACACTGTTGATCTGATCCATACATGAGCTGTCGAACATGACGCCATCATGCACCTTTGTCGGTGTTATGGACCAATCTCTCGGCATTAAACATTCTTAATAAATTCTCATCATCATCATCGTCGTCATCATCATCTTCCAACAACCATCTTATCTTCTGCAACACCATAATAGAACATTGAAATAAATATCAAAATACTCATAATATGAACATTAAAATACTACACAGTCAATGTAACATTAAAATAGCTTAAAGTAAAATATTAGTCATAATTTTAAAACAAAGTCATTAAACTATCAATCATCAAGTTTGGTCCATGTCTTATGCTCTAGATACAAAATCTGGTCTTCTGGAGTAGTAAATGCTACAAAACCTGTCGGTTTACTGCATCGGATAAGAGAAGATCAAGTGACGCACGGTAAAACGGTGACCGCTTCCTAACTCCAGGCAACCTATTCAAGATATCTATTACTCGTGCTACACTAAAGCTATCCTTACGCTATATCATCTGCTCCACTAGCTCATTCTTACGCACAAAAATTGTAGTCCATGCAGCACACGTCTCATTAACCATGTCAATATCCCTACGCTTTCTTTTTGATCCTGAGCTTCCACCTCTACTTTGTGTTCCTATCAGTGGTGGTGGTCTAATATCTTTAGCAAAAGATTCAACTGCTTCATCTTGTTCTGCAACAACTCTAGAATCCAAACTCGTTTCTCCTTGTTGAGCGCTCCAGCCTTCAGCCCCAGTCACACAAACAGCTCCAAACTCCTCTTCAAAGACATCCATGTTAGGAATCAACTTGTTCTTATACTTTCTAGCATCAGACCATTCCTATAAAAAATCATATAATAATCAAGACCAATTCAAATTAGAGTAAATTGAAATTTATATTTAAAATCTTACTAACCTTGATTCGTTCACTCCACCAATCATCAGACATATTCAATCTACCCAAATCATCATAACCAAGACCAGTTCTGTTATGAATCAACTTCTTTATTTTATTGTAAGTTCTTCTACAAACATCATATTTGTTCTTGAATTTCTCCCAAACATATCTCTTCCCAAATCTCTCTTCAAACTTCGTTATGATGCATTCTTTTGCAGTTATATTTAATCTTGTCTTCGTTTTGTCTCCTTTTCATTTCTCATCCATAAACAACTGAATAAAATAACGACATTCACCATATGTCCAATCACTTACATCATCGTTGTTTATCTTGTCCAAAATTCGCAACCTGTGACACAGCTGCAAATAGAAATATAACTTTCATTATTATACATAATCATGACCACATAATTAGGCCTAGGTGATTAATAAATAAACAGAACCGAGGCTAGAAAGATCCATGGAGTCTCTTTAATAAAAGAAAGTCGCACAGGATAATCATGTTTATCTAAGAAATCATAAATTCAGTGAAGAATACTTCTGGGTCTAGTTCTCTATGTCTGGAAAGGAGTCCCATCTTTATAATAAGAGGAACGATTAACACAATTGTTACTAGAAGACAAAGTTCAATAACTTGAACTACTAAAGTAAAGATAGGAACCACTAAAGATGTCTAGACACAAATCAAATCAAATAATGTTCAATTACTGACATTGTAACTTGAACTACACTTACTGTAACTTGACATATAGAAACACAATCCATCAGTAAGTGTAGAAACACATATAGATGTCTACATTACTGACATTGTAACTTGAACTACACTTACTGTAATCAAATCAAATTATGTTGAATTAAATCAACAGACACTATAAGCGAAAAAAGTAACATTACATTAACATTCTTTCATTCGATTTCAGGTAAACTCTTAGTGGATTTTTGACAACAGCAACATAACGTTAATAGAAACACAAAAACACAATCCATCAAAAGAGAAACAAGGAATCATTTAGCAAAAATGAAAGTTTTTGACAACAGCAATATTTGATTGCAACGATCACTCTGTGAACTTGAATAACTAAAGCAGGATCCTTTCCTACTCATGGTAGCAATAAAGAGGATCATAATAAAGGATTTGACTTGGGGGGAGATATTGAAAAAAAACCTACGTCTCCTTCCATAGCTGCAGAAGACAGAGCAGAAGGGATTCAAAACTTGAATAAAACAATGTCGAAATTGACTGATGAAGATTCATCTGGTACTGGTTATGCAAGGAAGCGAGGAAAGAACCAAGTGGTGGTCAAACGTTTCAAGGATCTAAAGCAGAAGATAAAGCATGTGATTAACGAGAACAAGAACGAGAAACACCGTATCACTATGGATGTTGTCTTAGACAAAGTACCCCGCAAGTATGGTTTTTCAAAAGATTTGGGACACGATATATTCATGCACTTAAAGGGGAATTCTACAACTAAGAGCAACAAAGCAGATGGCAGGAAACTGAAGCAAATAAGAAGAGCATCGTCGTTGTGTGGCTCGCTTGACCGATACCTTCAGCTGTATGAATGTAGCTTCCAAAGAGAAGCAAAGAACAATAATGATTCAGAGAAGTCAAATATGGAGTTTAAAGAATCAGCGTTGCCTTCTAAGAGAGTTCCTAAATACTTGGGAAGGATTCTTTCGTTACCTGATATGAAATCCTATGATTTGAAGAGTGACGACCTTTCTGGCCAATTCACAACTTCAGGTAGATCATTTGAGCCAGAACAAAATGGCTTGGAAAACATTTCAGAGATCTCAGAAGATCACTCTGAGTCGTTAGAACACGAAATGCTTGAACAAACTACGGATGCTTCTGAAAATCCATCATTTGAAGCAGAACATCCTACTTCACTAATGGAGACAGAACAAGACAAAGAAACCAATGTGGAGAGTTGAGTTGAATAAATTCCAGAAATGGGTTATATCTATTTCTCTGTTTCTAAATTGAGTGTAAGTTCTTTTTTTGCTCTGCAACTATCATATATAAGAAGGCACCTAAACAACATCAAACAATTGGGTTTCAATATCTCGAACAAAGGCAGTCCATCAACACGGCAAGGGAAATGAAAAGAGTGAATTCACTTAAGAAAACAGTAGTTGATGATCCAAGTTTAGCACAGTTACGTAAACTTAATGATGTTTGGCAACTAGTGGCCAATTAAGATGCTGCACGTAGAAGGACCAGCTAGTGTCTGTTGCTCTAACATTAAATGGACGGAAACAGAGAGATGTATACAATAGAATTTCATGAAAATGAGTTATGATATCCGAAAAAATGAAGATGTCAATGATCAAATTTGATGCAGATGTATGCATTTGGAGATGTACACATATCAGGACCACAAAACAACAAGACATAAACAAAAATGATGAGTGAGACCAATCACATAATTGTGATGATGTTGATGATGAAAACTTATATGGGTTTAATGTCTCCTAAATCAAAACTACAGTACGTTTCACTAATCTATAACAGAGAAACTTTCAGAACTTATCAATTAAGTTTAGCCATCTCTATTCACATATAGCAAAATGAAATTTTCACAGGGAAATAATTGAATCTGGTTTTACAAACAACTTCTATTCAGAAATATAGAAACAGAGAAAGTTTAGAGAAGTTTAGAGAGGGGACAAATATGTTTATAGAAACACTTCAAAAACCAGACAGAAGCAAAACATGTGGAGAAAAAAGTTAGGTGTTTTACCGACAAAGAAGTATGATCAATCATGAGATATTTCACTATTAATCATATGCATCTAAAAACAAATAATGGAGACGAGAAATCAAACCTGAGAAGAATAAGAGAAGCTTGTTCCAGAGAAGAAACGACGTTGAAGAAGAAGAGCGATTACAATTCCGATTTCGGCTTTGTTTTATTTTTAGGTTTAGGTTTTTTTTGTGAATTCACTAAAAATGAGGGTAAATTAGTAATTTAGAATTTTAGTCGCCGCAAATCGCTGTTTTAAACAGCGATCAAAAGTTACAATCGTTGGTCCCTACGACCGGTCGCTGAACCAACGACTATGAAACGAACATGTTTTGATCGCGGTCACTGGTCGTGGTCACCAACGACCAGCAAACGAACCAGACTTTAGTTGAGATGAGAAAATGTGTTACTATAGAACAAATAAATAAAGGGGCCACTCCTAGTAAATGTAGTCTTCTAGCCACTCATCACAATGATGGGCTGTATTCTCTCTTTCCTCAACTTGTATTTCAATGTTTTCAATAACCGAATAATAAATATGATAGATACATAAAATAAAAGTCGAAAGTTGATCACGTGTGGTCAATACCAACATATCATTTTTATAGGTATAATAATAAATTGTTGCAAAAGTTTATTATTGTAAAAAGAATCTTTTTTGGAGTACAGATAAATTAATCTTTATCTAATTTGGCTTTTAAACAAATGTAAGGGAGGGAAAAAAAATCAAAGGGACCAATCTATTAGGATTATCGTGATGTCTAGCTGGTGCTTTTTCAGTATCAAGGGTGTTATGGTAATTTAACACTTTGTCTGAAAACAACAAGTTGTGTGGGGAGGAGGAGCAAGCAGAGTCGATTCACGTGGAAGCACAGATACATAAATCTTCAGTCTAAAACCCTCTTAAAATGATTAATCTTTCTTCTTCTCCGTTTGTGTTTAGGTTATTATCTCAACTGTTCTGTAAGAAATCTATCGAAAGAGGAGGAAGATAATGCAAGGATCTCTAACCGAGTCTGAATCGGAAGGGGAAGAGTTGCAAAATAAGTTAAACCTCAAGCTCCTCTTCAATGCCTGTTACTGACATGATTTCCACCGTTCATTTTCTCTTATTCTTCTTCTACAGTCTTCTTTTAATTTCTTGTAAGTTCTGAAAAAAAATCCGATTTTTCAGTTCATATTTCCCCAAATCGAAAACGTCAAGCTTGCAATACTATTATTGGTTTCTATATACTTGTAAATCAGAAAAGGTTTTCTCTTTTTTTGCTTGGCTAAACTAGCTTCTTACTTTCTATGTTCAGCAATTTCGTCGTCTTTATCGCAAGATATTAAGGTTCAAGAGCAAGACAAAGATCCATTTGTTGGTTTCAACATCGGCACCGATGTCTCCAATCTACTCTCACCGACGGATTTGGTCAAATTCCTCCAAGCTCAGAAAGTAAATCACATTCGTTTATACGATGCTGATCCAGAGTTGCTCAGGGCATTGGCTAAAACCAAGATACGGGTCATTATCAGCGTACCAAACAATCAGCTTCTCGCAATTGGATCCTCCAACAGTACTGCTGCGTCTTGGATTGGTCGAAATGTGGTTGCTTATTACCCTGAAACTCTCATCACAGCCATTTCTGTTGGAGATGAGGTTTTGACGACTGTGCCTTCTTCAGCTCCTTTGCTGTTACCTGCAATTGAGTCTCTATACAAAGCTCTTGTTGCTTCCAATCTCCACACTCAAATAAAGGTTTCTACACCTCACGCAGCTTCAATTATGCTCGATACCTTCCCGCCTTCTCAAGCTTACTTTAACCAGACTTGGCATTCGATTATGGTTCCATTGCTTCAGTTCTTGTCGAAAACGGGTTCTCCTTTGATGATGAATTTGTATCCTTACTATGTCTACATGCAGAACAAAGGGGTTGTTCCGCTCGATAACTGTTTGTTTAAGCCCTTAACTCCGTCTAAAGAAATGGTTGACCCCAATACTTTGTTGCATTACACAAATGTTCTTGATGCTATGGTCGATGCTGCTTATGTCTCGATGAAGAACCTGAATGTGTCTGATGTGGTTGTGCTTGTGACCGAGAGCGGATGGCCTTCGCAAGGTGATTCCAAAGAGCCATATGCTACTATCGACAATGCTGACACATATAACTCCAATTTGATCAAACATATATTCGATAGAACTGGTACTCCTTTGCACCCTGAGATGACCTCAAGTGTCTACATTTATGAGCTGTTTAATGAGGATCAAAGGGCTCCTCCAATCAGTGAAGCTAGCTGGGGATTGTTCTATGGGAACTCCACACCTGTTTATTTGCTTCATGTATCTGGAAGCGGAACATTCTTAGCAAACGATACAACAAATCAAACGTATTGCATCGCTATGGATGGTGTTGACTCGAAGACGCTTCAGGCTGCATTGGATTGGGCTTGTGGACCCGGAAGAGCTAACTGTAGTGAGATTCAACCTGGGGAGAGTTGTTATCAGCCAAATAATGTGAAGGGACATGCCTCGTTTGCTTTCAATAGTTATTACCAGAAAGAAGGAAGAGGTTCTGGTTCTTGTGACTTCAAAGGTGTGGCAATGATCACTTCTACAGACCCAAGTAAGCTCCTTTTTACTCTTTTTCTCCTTTATCCTATGGTTTACAATTTCAAGATATATATTGGAGAAAACTTAGGACAATCAAGATACACCATCTGAGTTTGTTAGGATTTAGATTCTAAGTTTGGAACTTTGGATCCTAAGTTAGGATTCGTTTGCTAAAACTTGGTAACTTATTAAGCTCTCCATTTCTGGTTTGGTTCTATTCTAGATGTAAAGCATACCATAGTGTTTTAGATCAGTAATTAACAAGACTTTGCAGCTATACATCAAAGTTAGTTTTTCAGGGGACGGTCTTCTTGTTCAGGAGTATTAAAACGTGGTAGTTAATGCACCGAGATACCGAATTTTGACCATAGACAGTCTTTGCTTGTATCTTCTCAGTCATATTCAACTCGTTTCTTCTTCATGTTTACAACTTTGTGTTAACCAGATTCAAAGTTTCTCCATAATTTCGCAAAGTTCATTATAAAAGTTCCTAATCAGAAACATTTGTATGTTACAGGTCATGGAAGCTGCATTTTCCCGGGAAGGTATGAAAAGCTTTTGCACCTTTGGTTCCTTTAGAAAACTCGTGATAGTCTTCATGTTATAAGAACACCAACAAAAAACTTACTCTTCCCTCAATTTGTGCAGCAAGAAGAATGGAAATAGGACACAAACAGTTGTAAATTCGACCCAAGTAGCAGCAGGTGAAGCCTCCTCAAGGAGTCTCTCAAGAGGCTTCTCCGCCAATATTATGATTCTTGTTTTGGTTACCTTTTTTATGATCTTGTTCCACGGTGAGTTGAATTTTAGGTAATCATTCCTCTCATTTATTTCACTAGATTGGTTTGTGTAGACCATTTAGTCCTGTAATTTTTTGATGCTCTTATTTTGTATAAAACTTTTCAAATTTACGGTGATTCAAACAATTCTCCTAGCCCCATTGTTATTGATTTTTGTTAGTGTTATCACCGTGTCATCATCCATTCATTTTTTTCATATTTCATAGATAGAGTCAAAATTTGCCTTGATTCCGGTCTGAGACGGTTCATCTTCATGTCAATTTTGAATTTGAAACGATTTTCTTTCTTGGAACGATGTCGTTTCGTACATAGCCGTTATATGGAAAACAATGTATTAAAAGTCGAAATCGACAGGAAAATTAGGGTGAATGTCATCAACAACCCGATTTCTTACATCTCTTGTGATGTCGTCGTCATCTTCTTGCTCCTCTTGGTCCTGCAAAACATGTACTTTCCTCAATTCTCCGTCTCAGAAACTCAATTGCATGATCTGCTTGGCTCCATTATCCATTTCTTCTTCGTCTTTGTCTGCTCCTACCTCAATCTCCTCGAACAATGAAGCAAAATGGGCCTGCAAGGCCTGTACTTTTTTGAACACGTATAAGAACTCAGTCTGTGACGTCTGCGGAACGCGATCACCAACGTCTTCTCTCCTAGGCTTTGACGATTTGGCCGATTCGGGTCTCGAGGGTAAGAATCCTGATTCCTCCGCCGGGTCGGTTTTCTTTCCTCTGCAGCGGTGTAGCAAGCGCAAGGCCATGGATGATGACGTCATCGAGGTTGCTGGTAGTTCTGTTGTTCGCTCTGAATCGCTGAGTTTCACAAAGAAGCACAAAGAGACTGAAACGAAAGGTCGGTTTGTTGATACTCCCTTAGGGTTTTAGGTTTGGGGTCCGTCGTTTTTGGAATTCTCGAATTAATTAATCTTTAGTTGTTTCTCGTACTTAAAATATCAGTTTCATCAAAACTTGGTTTGATATTGGTTTTTGGTGGAGCTAAATTGTGTGAAATTTCGGTTTCTACTCGTTGTGCTTGATGATATATAATCGTTAATGGATGCTTTCTACTTCCTCGACGCAGAAGTCCTCACTTCGTTTATCACTTTTGTTTTTGTAGGAAAAGCTTCTGATTCAGAAACACCTCTCTCCTGCGTTAAGATCTTGACCTACAATGTTTGGTTCCGTGAAGACCTTGAGTTGAATCTAAGGATGAGAGCCATTGGTAACCTCGTGAAGCTCCACTCTCCTCATCTCATATGTTTCCAGGTCAATTTTTATATTTACCATAGAGCGATTTCTGTCTTTAATATCTAGAACTAGCTCAGCTTTCTTAGCAAACGGTTTTTGTGCTGTCTTGTAGGAAGTCACTCCTGAGATATATGATATTTTTGCCAAGTCGAACTGGTGGAAAGCGTATTCTTGTTCTGTCTCAGTCGATGTGGCACATTCGAGAGGCTATTTTGCATGCTGGTAAAGATTTAGCACGCTTAGACTCATTTTGTAACTGACCCTTATGGGTAATTTGCAGCTGAGCAAGGTGGGGGTGAAATCTTTCAGCTGCAAAAGCTTTCGGAACTCAAAAATGGGAAGAGAATTATCTGTTGCAGAGGTTGAAGTACCAGGGAAAAATCCCCTTGTTGTGGCAACAAGCCATCTTGAGAGTCCCTGTCCAGGTCCTCCAAAATGGGACCAAATGTTTCGCAGAGAACGAGTTGAACAAGCCCAAGAGACCATCGAGATTCTTAGAGCTAACACCAACGTGATATTTGGGGGAGACATGAACTGGTGTGACAAGCTAGATGGGAAGTTTCCTTTGCCAGACAAATGGGTCGATGTTTGGGAGGTTTTGAAACCAGGTGATTCCGGCTTTACATATGACACAAAAGCAAACCCAATGTTGTCGGGAAACCGAGCATTGCAGAAACGGTTTGACCGGATTTTGTGCCGTCTGGATGATTACGAACTTGGTGGAGTCGAGATGGTTGGCAAAGAGGCGATTCCTGGTTTATCATATGAGAAAGAGAAGAAAGTGAGGGGTGAGATCAAGAAGTTAGAGCTTCCGGTTTTGCCTAGCGATCATTTCGGTCTGCTTTTAACTCTTTTGCCAAAATGAGGTCAAACTAATCTGAGCTCAGAGTTCCGTTTTCCCCGGTGGAACTTTTGTAACTAGGATAAAACCGTATGAAACACCAAAATTGATATATCTGGTTTCTCCTTGGATCGTACTGTAATAACTAGTAAGCATCTAGGTTTTTCGGTATTATTTTTGTTTGGGAAAGTCCTTATTTCCTATTCGAACTTAAAGATATGTCTCTTTTTTGAGCATCTTCAACCCTCTCTATTTGCCACCAAATGCTATTTTAGACTAAATTTACTCCTACCCACTTCTAAAAATGGAATATATTTAGGATATTTTCTTTTAGATTAAGAAAGAGAGAAATATATTGGAGTAAAACATATTTTTATCATAGAATTCCTCTATTTTAGAGTAGAAAATAGAGAAATAAATTAGAGATGATTTGAAGAAAGATCAGTCTTATCTTCCACAGAGCCCCACCTTTTGTAATGAAAATTATGATACTAATTACAGATTAAGACTTTAAGAACCCGATATATTTGGTATCAGAAGGTTACGGTTTCAGACAGTATTCATTAATATTAACTGGGAACACGTTTAGAGTATAGAACTTGTTCTTAGGAAAAGCTAAATGAACTGTTTCTGTGTCAGCAATAGTTTGAATGCAGCTAAACTTCTAAGGTGAGAAAATGCTGACAAAAAAGTCTTGCGGTATATCAAAGCCACCAACCTCGTTCTTGTGTTTGGGTATTATTCACACGATCTGCATGGTATGGTAACAAGAAATCAGTTGTAGATTTCCCTCGGTTAGTTGACTAAATCCATTGGGTAACACCCGAGGATACGAATGAAACTTGCGAATTCCTGCAAAACCGAGAGGCAGGATCTTTAGAATTGGTTAGACCTAAGACCGGCTATGAAAGCTCAGGATTTTGCAAAGACAGGAACCTGTAGATGGCCAAGGGCGTGTTGTGCACGTGTTTCAGCCATGGAAGCTTCAAAATCAATGTAGAATAAGTAATCAAAGTACCTGTCATCATCACAAAATAATCTCTCAACTACTTCTCAAATTAAAAAGATGGGTTTATGCTGTGTTAGAAAGCTACTTACTTGGCTGTTCCGTTGTTAGAACCATCAACCACTCTTAGAGGTCTTCGTCTCTGCGGACGACTTTCTATCTACAAGGACCAAAATTATGCGTATATACCTATTTCCTAATGAATTACTGATAAAGTATACAACATTTCCTCATAACTTACCTTGGATAAGTTAATGCTTCTTAGAGCAAAAACAGCCAAAGCCTTGAATAGCACACCAGGACCTTCTTCTAGCGAGAACACGATACTTGTCTGAGAAAAAGAGAAGCCTTACTATTGGGACTTATACGCTTCAGCTGATTTAGATAGTTTAAAACGATGTCATATTAGTTACCTTATATGGCCGATCTGTTCTTGGAATCATAGGCTCTCTCGCAAGTATCAGAAAGCGAGTCACATTGTTAGCATCATCCTGAGAACCGTCGGAAGATAAATATATTACCATAAAGATTATGGATAATTACTATGTTTGATCACATCCCTTTTATACAATAATTAGTAAATCATTTCACTTTCTACCCAATGATGAGCATTACAATAGGTTGATATACTACGAATTTATCAGTCGAGAAGAGGATAGAGACTAGTTACTTGTATGTTCTCTGCAAGAATATCTAGACCATATATATTTGCAGCTCGTACACTAGCGATTGCTCCTACGTCCCTCTTATCGCTAGAAGAAACAGTCTGAAGAAAAAATTCGTGTTTCATTGTTTCACCGGAGTAAAACTAAAAGGTAAAATCTTATATCGGAACTGAATTAAAAAAAACTCGTTATCTCAAGCTGTCACCTGAGCAGCAGTCGCAGTGTCTTTTGCAGAAATTCTCTGTATGCCTAAATTATTAAGTGAATTCACACATTGATCAAGTGCCTGGACAAAACCAGAAAAGGCAAAAGTAAATCAAAATCAGAACTTTGAAACGCCATTAACAAATGAGTGAAGAAGAACCTGAGGATGGCTTAGAACGCATTTAATATCTTCCTTTTTAACACCAGGCACTCCTAAGAGACAATGATTCACAGGCAATTGGACTTCTTGGACGATGTGAAGCCTATGACGAAGAAGCAGATCATAATTACGGTGGATACTACCACCTACTGAATTCTCGATAGGTAATACTGCTTTATCCACCAACCAAAGCTCAACAGCCTGAAGAATCATTCATATGAAAGCGTAGTCAAGCACCATACACTTTTGTGTGGGTATAAATACTTATGACCAATAAATCAAAACCTGGAAGGCAGCTTCGAACTGTTCACATGGCACGGTTTCACAATTTGGATATGCTTTAAGTGCTGCTGTCTCACTATATGCACCTGGTATCCCCTGCAATTGGAAAGTGGATGTGAATTCACAAGCAAATTAAGGAAAGCGAAAACAAATGTGCAGTTAGGTGACACCAGTAGTATCTAACCTGAAACGAAATTCGCAATTTTGAATCATCGCCAGCAGAAGAGTAAAGACTGTTTGCAGATAGCGGTTCTGAAATATACTCTAAATGTTAATTCTTCCAGTGAGGAGAGATAAAAAAAAAGTAACAAGATCATCTGAGCTTCAGAATACTTTTGAGGCTTGGTACGGTACTTTTCTTTCACAACATCTAGATCTCACTCAAATAAGATCGATGATACGTGCAGCAAGCTCTATGGCGCGATGCAAATGACAATGATTGACCCATTTATGAGGCTACACAACAAGACAGTCCGAATCTAAAACATGAAGTTCAGCTACTAATATGGAAAAAAGGATTCTAATATAGACAAAATATATAGATTACTTCACTTTCAGAACAGATAACTATAAGTGTGCAAGCCCTATGCCCCGATGCAATTGATGATAATTATATTTCTATGAGGCTACACGACAAGATAGATCGAATCTGTACACAGAATGCTGATACTAGTATTGAAAAAGGTTTTAGCATTAGCAAAA